>CM057232.1:55289018-55531518 GCA_029891385.1 Erythroxylum novogranatense | reverse complement strand
TAATTAGATTATAATTTATTTAAAATTAATTTAATTAATATTTAGTATTATTGACTAATTAGCCCATATTTTTTTGTCATTTTAATTAATTTTATTTATATAAATAATTTACTAATTACATTATAATTGATAAATTTATTTGAACTTTATTATATATATTAATAAATTTAATTTTATTTAAAATATATTTAATTAATTAACTAATTAGCTAATTTTTATTTTACTGTTGTTAGTAATAATATAAAAGATTAATTTTTTTATTTTAGATTTTATTAAATTAAATAATTTTAATTTTTAATAATGTTATGTAACAAAGTCACCCTCGTGCATTTGCTTGAGGGTGACTTTGTTTTGCTATAATATAATATTATATATATATATAATAACAAATATATATTACTAATTAATATTAATTATAATATATTTAACAGCAATCAAACAAAATTTTCTTTATAATATAAATAATTTTGTCAATTACAATTTATTATATTATAATTATCGACAGTTAAATCAAAATTAAATGATTAGTAAATTAATTAATTATATTTTAAAGAATTTTTAATTGTTGTTAAATATATTATAATTAATACTAATGAGTAATATATATATTTGTAATTATATATATATATAATAACATAAATAATATTTAGATAAACATATAAATTAATATTAATAAATAATATATATTTGTTATGATATAATTATTATTATAATAAATTTAAATAATAATAATAATAACAAAAGTTATTTAATAGATAATAATGTTATATAACAAATTCACCATCGTGCAAATGCACGAGGGTGACTTTATTTTACTTATAATATAATATTATATATATATGTATATATATATAGATATAATAACAAATATATATATTACTAATTAATATTAATTATAATATATTTAACACCAATCAAAAACTTTTTGTTCTTTATAATATAAATAATTTTAAGTCAATTACAATTTATTATATTATAATTATCAACAGATTAAATCAAAATAAATAAATAAATAATTAATTAATTATATTTTAAAGAATTTTTAATTGTTGTTAAATATATTATAATTAAAACTAATGAGTAATATATATATTTGTAATTATATATATATATTATACGTATATATAATAACATAAATAATATTTAGATAAACATATAAATTAATACTAATAAATAATATATATTTGTTATGATATAATTATTATTATAATAAATTTAAATAATAATAATAATAATAGCAAAATTATTTAATATATAATAATGTTATATAACAAAGTCACACGAGGGTGACTTTGTTTTTGCTTATAATATAATTATATATATATGTATATATATATATAGATATAATAACAAATATATATATTACTAATTAATATTAATTATAATATATTTAACACCAATCAAAATTTTGTGTTCTTTCTAATATAAATAATTTTTAAGTCAATTACAATTTATTATATTATAATTATCGACAGTTAAATCAAAATTAAATAATTAAATAATTAATTATATTTGAATTTTTTAATTTTGTTAAATATATTATAATTAATACTAATGAGTAATATATATATTTGTAATTATATATATATATATATTATATACGTATATATAATAACATAAATAATATTTAGATAAACATATAAATTAATACTAATAAATAATATATATATTTGTTATGATATAATTATTATTATAATAAATTTAAATAATAATAAAAAAATTATTTAATATATAATAATGTTATATAACAAAGTCACCCTCGTGCAAATGCACGAGGGTGACTTTGTTTTTGCTTATAATATAATATCTACTTACTTACTTAAAACTCAACCCTTACCCCTCCATTTCCTTCCAAAAAATTTCAATACTTTGTCAAGCATTTAATGCTACTCACAGAATGTAAAGCTTTTCACAGGAGCATTTAATGGTTTACGTACACCATCTATACCTCTCCATTTCCCTCCATAAGCATTTAATGCTTCTTCGTAATGGAAGTCATCCTTTACGACTAAAATAATATTATTGCTTCTGAAATTTAAATGGCTCATTTAATGCTTCTCGAAACTCATGCTTCTGCATCATGCTTCTCCGCTCAAACAACCCTAATTCCCAAAATCGCAGATAATCTAGCATACACGGAAGTCTTCTTGCATAGCTCCAAGCACTGTCTAGCATAAACAAAGCAAACTGCTCGCAAGATTATCTGCAATTTTGTATCGCCTTCTCGCTTTTCCCCTTCTCGGGAGCAGCTGAATCCACGACCTTCCAGCCTCAAGCTCACGACTCCTTCAATCTCAGTTTAATCCAGGTACGTACCTTTCAATTTCGTTTGCTTCGGATCTGTCTGAAGCTATATGATTTTTTTGCATTGTTTGTCTGAATAGAAAGTCGGGAGTTGTTCGTATACAGTGCTTATAACGACGAGCTGTTCCTCCACTAAATACACTCGCGATCAGATCAGCCTTTCTTTCGGCGATGCTTCTGTCAATCAAGTGTTTTCCTTCTCTTCTTCACTGATTTCGTTACTGATTTTTTATTTCAAGTCACTGAGTTCGTGTCTTCTGGTTTGAAGCAACTAAATATCTTTGTTTGTCTCTGTCCCTGTCACCCCAGAGCTGCTTCTTAAGATTTCAATCCCACGACGATTCTTCCATGACTCTTATCCTGCAAAATTGATTTGCATACCAAAACTCTTTTGAGTTTTCTTTCTCAGCTCATGAATTTTATCTGTTAAGTTCTTTTCTTTTTCTGGGGTTGTATATTCATGTTAGCCTATATATATACCTGCTTAACATGAAAATATAACGGTTGGGTTCTTCGTAATTGATGGCTCTGATAAAGACCTGCCCCTTTTCATTACTGTGATGCATTTGTCCACACTCTTGCTTCATTGACCCATTTGCCCTCTCTTCACGGGCATAAGAAACAAGAAGATTTTTTTTTTCAGAAAATAAGAAACAAGTAAGATTTCTTTAGTCTCTTATTCTATCTCTTTATCTGTTATGTCTTTAGTTCCCATTTAACATTTAGTTTTTGTTTTGATAATCATTTTGGTGGCACCAAACACTATACCACATGGGACAGTGACTTTGCTATTTAGTTGGATTCTTGTGCGAGTCACTAATTTAACAAGCGAGGCAAATGTACGCATAAATTGTTAGTTGGGAAAAAATCTGCATGTTCTCAGTTAAATAGAGGAAAATGTACAACTCTTTCTGCTGTTGGGCTCAATGAATTCTGTACTGTTTGATTTTGGAATCTTGTGCATGAAAACCTTTTCTACTTGCGTATTTGATCATTCCTGTCTTCAACCAGAAACCATTTTCTTTCTATTCCATACTGTGGGAAAGGACGGAGTGTTGAGCAAGACTTAAGTTTAATATGATTATATGTAGTTGATATATTTCTCTTTGGTTCTGACCTTCCTTTGGTTTCCAGTCAACAGTTGACATCAAGATAGTACTATCACAACTAATGGATAGATTGTCTAACTATGCTGCTTCAAGTCCAGATGTAAGTCTTATTGATGCTGTTCTCAAATGTTATGCTTTTGTCATACATTGACAATAGTTCTTTATCAGGTTCTGCCAGAGCTCCTGCATGTAGAAGCCTTTACTAAATGGAGCAATGCTATTGGGAAGGTAAATCGGTTTTCTTGAGTGGATAAAAAGTTCTTTAATCTTTAAATGACATTTTGGTGATGTCTAACTGATTTGCTGAAGTCCAGTTTCATTTGGACAAATATATTTCTTATTTAAAATTTTTATCTGTAATAATCTACGCTGTCAAGGTTTGTTATTTGTATTTTAGAACCATTTGTTGAAAGCTGATTTCCATAAAATTCTCACTGGCAAGTAGTTGAAGCACAAGTTGACATGCCTATTCTTGAAGCAATTACATTGTATGTTTCCCTCCTTACATTTACGCTACGCGTTCACCTTGATCGGCTCGATTATGTGGATTAAGTCCTGGTATGATATCTCGGTAGATAGAGTTATAAAATTTTCATTGTAAGTGCATGGCTTTTGACTTTTATGCCAATTTGTCAAGTAACCATTAGAATTCTAGGCTTCCTATTTCCAGCTTGCTTTCCTATTGAATTTGTAAATGTTCACTTTTTTGTTTTCTTGACATGTTATTTACAGGGGGAATGTGTTAAGAAGCTTTCTGTCAAGGCAGAGCTTGAAGATAACAGGGCAAAAAAAAAAAAATTATAGCACTTCTTAGTGCTCCATTACAAAAATACAACGATGTTGTCACTGCCTTGACACTTTGAAATGATCCTCGTGTAATGGATCACCTTGACAATGAAATGAATAAAGTCATGGCAATGCTCATTATTCAAAGCATTATGAAAAATAATACTTGCATATCTACCGCGGACAAGGTATACCGATCAGCTTATTCAGATCAAATCAGATATTTCCTCTGAAATTTGCTTATTGTGATCTTTCCTTTTGTAGGTTGAGGTGTTATTTGAACTAATAAAGGGACTCATCATTTGTTTTTCTTTCAATTTTATTATTAAAATTCATTATTTACTTTGCAACAACCCGTGCAAAGCACGGGGTTCAGAACTAGTTGGCTTTAAAACCTCATTACCAACGAAGTTGTGGTATGACAATCAAGCATCATTACATGTTACTTATAATTATATGTTCCATGAATATGTTAAAATTGAAAGTACAACAAAACTTGATTTCTACGGAATATGTTAAAATTGGGGAACAATTAGGGATATTTTCACAAAGGCTTTAACTAGCGCCTAAGTGAATTAGGCATGATTAATATCTACTTTCTAATTTGAGGCGGAGTGTTACATATTAGATAGAATCAAAAAATCTATTTAGATATAACAGTTGGCTAACAGTTGATATTTCATTTTGTTTTATATGGTTCGATTAATTTTGTATCATAGTTGATATTAATGTTCAATCTTTAATTTATATATGTAGAATATTTATATTTCAATCTTTAATTTAGTTTAGTATTTGAGTTTAATTGATCATGTGCTCAAAATGGATTGTTTAATTGTTTAAATTTATTTTAATTTTATAATATTATGTTATTATTTAATAATTATTTGGTTAAATAAAAGATATTACAATAAAATTTTATACAATTATAATAACTCAATAGTAAATCCAATTGTAAATTAGTCAATAAGTACATAACTTTTTCTAATCTTGTATGATTAGATGGCATCATCTCAAAAAGAAACAAAGGAGAAAGTCAAGGAGGGAATGATATAGGTAGAGTTCTATGTTTTTTATTAGAGTTATAAACTTAATTTTTGTAGAATTAAATATCTAAAATCTAAATTTTTATAAGAATATTCATTGACATACTAAAATATATAATATTCATATTCTTATATTTTTTTAAAGTCATGTCCTTATAAGTCATTTTACACTTAAACAGCTAATACTAAACAGTTAATTTTACCAAACATCTTTAACAAACAACTAATGCAATCCGCTGGTCAAACCAACTGATATAATCAGCTATCAGTTGATTGCCAAACAGGGCCAAAATCAGCTTGTTGTGAAACGCTCCTATTTGGAGTTGGTTGAAAAATAGCTGATTGGGTTGAATCAGCCAACCCAATCAGCTATTTACCAAACAAACTTTTAGATATTTTTTAGCTGGTCAACCAGCTAATATGAGTTGACCAGCTAAAAAAGAGCTGATAAGTTCTTTACCAAACACAGCCATATTCATATAAATACTGAAATAAGAGTATTTTTGTAATAGAACTTTCAAATTAAAGCTATTTAATAATAGGATACAAAAAGTAACATTAATACAATAAAATTTGTATAACAAGAAAATTAATCATTTTGTTTTTGTTTCACTATTATTACAATATTTAGGTAGTTTTAAATGACTCAAGGTTAGATTCATTTGAATCTAGATGCATAAAGTTTTAAAATAAATTTTAAACCACCTAAATTGCTTAAGATTTAGTCACTGTAATATTTTTAAAACATCATATTTAATGGACTTAGTAAAATGTCAATAATTTGATCAAGGATTTCATAAAGTTTAAGTTATCTCCTTCTTAGCAATTCATTTTGAATAAAATGAAACATTATGTTAATATACTTGCTCATATAATCAAATATTAGATTATTTGTTAAGGCTTGAGTAGATTTATTATCAATCATAATTATTGTTTCTTCAATTTGCTCTAACTTATACTCTTTCAACAACTTTCTATACCAAATAGTGTGACAAGTAAAAAGAGTTGTAACATATTTTGATTTACATGTACAGAGTGTGACTATATGTTGTTTCTTTGGTCACAGGAGACTGCATTATGTCCTCAAAGAAAATAAACTCAACAGTACTTGATGATTTACTTTTTTCTATCATCAAGATCTCTGGTAAACATACTATTATAAAATTATTAAATTAAAATTTTTATAAGATGAGTAAAATATGCCATTTTTAATTATATCTTTGGGATATCGAAATTTTCTCTTAGTTGTCTTCAAGTTAACTATGGAATTTATGAATTGATTAACAAGTTTAACTGCAAGTAAGATATCTACTCTTACGCAAGTTAAATATCTCAAGCTTTTCACAGACGTATGAATTAAACTAGATCTACACTCTCATATTTATCAAACTTGGATAGCTTTATTCAACACTCCAAAGGAGTGTTATCTGTCTTATTGTCTAACATATCAAACTTCTTTAGCACCTCCTTTGCATAACCTTCCAATTGATGAAACTTTCATCTTACATTTGCTTCACCTTAATTCTCTAGTAGTAAGACATCAATCTTATATCACCCATCTAAAACTCTTATCTCTTAGACTTTGTGAACTCTTCAAGAATCTTTAGCTTGCTGCTTTTGATGATAAGATTATTCATGAGAATAATGAGAAGAACAAGTTTTTGTATCTGTATTAGAATAATACTATAGGTATCTATATAGGAATACATAGGTTTAAACTAGGAAAGTAATCACTATAATCATGTTAAAATCCCTACGATTATGTTATTTACATTAACTATATAATCCATATGATTACGTAACTACTATATTTTATAACACTCCCCCTCCAGCTGGAGCATAGATATTGATCACGCCTAGTTTGTTACAAATATAATTAACCCGATTCCCTTGTAATGCTTTGGTGAACACATTAGCTAATTGGCTCCCTGTTCTGACACGTTGAGTTGAGATTAATCCATCTTCTAGCTTTTCTCGGGTAAAATGACAATCGACTTCTATATGTTTGGTTCTCTCATGAAACAAAGGATTATTTGCAATATAGATGGCTGCTTCATTGTCACATCATACGTTCATTGGTTTAGATTGAACAAACCTAATCTCACCAAGTAAATGATGTAACCATATGAGTTCATAGGTAGTCTAAGCCATATCCCTATATTCGGATTATGCATTTAATCGAGATACAACACTCTGTTTCTTACTCTTAGAAGAAACAAGATTGCCTCCAACGAAAACACAGTAACCTGTGGCAGAACGCCTATCTGAAAGATCTGCTACATAGTCAACATCTGTGAATCCTTCTATAATGTGGTGACCATAATTTCGACATAAGATGTCACGTCCTAGTGCACCATTTAGATAATTCAAAATATAAATAACAGCATCCCAATATGAGGTTTTAGGAGATGACATGAACTGATTTATAACAATTACTAGAATGGCAATATCAAGACGAGTGATAATAAGATAGTTCAATTTTCCCATAATTTTCCTATATTTTTCAGATTCCCAAGCAAGCCTGCACCTTTAACTTTTAACTTCATATTTGGTATCATAGCGCATCAACTTTCTTTGCCTCAATAAAACTAGCATCATTGAACAAATCTAGATAATATTTTCTTTGAGACAGACAGATCCTTTATGAATGTGAGAAACTTCAATTCCTAATAAGTACTTCAATGGTCCTAAATTCTTTCTCTAGAAACGAGTCCCAAAGAATGGTTTCAACCTTGTGATCCTTGCTTCATCCGTTCTAGTAATCACTATATCATTCACATATACAACCAATAAAATGCACCCAGAACTAGATGATGTAAAGAGCAGTCAATGATCATAAGCACTTCTTCGCAAGCCAAACTCAATCATTACAGTACTTAATCTTCCAAACCAGACATGAGGAGATTGCTTCAAGCCATATAGAGACTTTCAAAAATCATATTTAACAAATAAAAAATCATCTTTATCCATTTTAACAAAAAAAATCATATTTTGTAAGCATAAAATAAAATTGTTCTCTTAGAAATAATTGTTGATTCAACTATTCCAAGCTCTTGATGTGTATTTAAGTTCATATAACACTTTCTTTAACTTTAACATTTTATCTTCTTGGCCTTCAACCATATATCCCATTGATTGTTAAATGTAAAATTCTTTCTCTAAATAAGTATTGAGGAAAGCGGTCTTAACATCTAATTGATCAAATCTCAAGTGATTTTGGATAGCAAGATATATTAATAAACTAATTGTTTCCAAGGGAATAATAAGTGGGAATACCTTTTATAGTCAACGTCTTACTTTTGCTTGTATCATTTGACAAAAAACTTTCCCTTATATATCTCTATTTCTACTTTCACTTTTCTTGGTGTTGTACACTCATTTTACTCCAATGGCATAATGACATTTCAGAAGAAAAAAAAGTTTCCATGTATCATTCGTTTTTATGGTTTGAATTTGTTCATTCACTACATGAATCAACTTCTCATTCTTGCTAACATTTTCAAAATTTAAAGGCTCAATATCTGCAAATAGAAAAAATAAGTTATGATTATTATAAATTTCATCAAGTGTTTAATATTATGAGGTCCCCACGTTTGTTCCTAAAGATCTGGATGATAATGCTTAAGATGATAGAGTTAGTGAGATTAATGGAGAATGATTTCTTGAATAACCTCCTTTTCTTCTTGATCTTCAAAATGAAAGAAAGTGATAAGATCCCTCTATTTGAGAGCACCAATTCTAAGATGTTTTTTCATCAAATACAATATCTCTAATAATAATAATTTTTTCATTACTTGATTTGAAAAACTTATAACCTTATAAGTTTTCATTATATCCAAAGAAAACAAAATTCTTGCTTCGATCATTAGGCTTAGACCTTTCTTTACTTGGAGCTTGAATATATGAAATAAAATCATAGTCAAATTCTCAAGAGTGATACAAAAGGTTTCACTTGAATTTATATTTTATATGAAGTGACATTTTTCATGCGATTTGTAAAATTAGATTTGAAAATGATTCAACTTAAAACTCTTTAGGCATCATCTTTATTTTTTCAACATAGTTCTCACCATATTTAAGATTATTTGGTTCTTTCTCTTAGCTACTATACCTTTTTAGGAAGATTGAGGCACTATAAGGGGAAGGCGAATTATTTGCAGCCCATAAAAGCTCTTAAATTCATTAAAAATTAATTCTCCACTTTTATAAGTTTTAAAGCTTCAATCTCAAAATCACTTTCTTTTTCAACCGAAGTTTTAAAAATTTTAAAAAATCAAAAGCTTCATACATGTATTTCAAATTTTCCATCCATAAATTTCTACTTTAATTTCAATAAAGAGAATAAAGTAACAGTTTTTATCAGAAGATAAAGGATTGATGGGACCATAAGCATTTGTATGACCAAGTTGGAGTGACTTGGTTGCTCTTGAAATTGACTAGTTTAGAAAGCTTTTCTTTACCCCAAACCCCGCGAGATTCATACTAGGTGTTATTGTTGTAGAAAACCTTTCCGTAAATATTTTCCAAGAAAGCATGCCTTGTATAGTGATTCACCTTAGTAATAAGATTAGCATCACGATTGCAAAGTTAAAGAGTATGACCATTTATATGAAGTTGAAAATCATTCTCCAAAGTTGACCAACACTAAAATATTATTCTTTAATGTTTGGAATAAAATAAAAATTAGAGAAAATTTTACGACCACCTACTTTTATCTTAAGCAAAATCACACCTTTGCCTTTGATCTCCACCAATGTGTTATCACCAAAACATGCAGTCTTTATCACTTTAGTATCTAATTGAAAATATTTACTTTTATCACCTAATATATGATTGCAAGTTGCATTATTAAGGTAGCATATGCTCTTTTCACCTTTCGGTTCATCCTTTACTGTAAATCGCAAAATTTCTTCTATTACATTTTTATTGACTTTTACAAACGTCACTTCATCACCATTCTTAAAAAAGACACTCCCAAGAGTAATGGCTATTCTTTCCACTCAAATAACATTCACATTAGGTTTTGCCAATTTTCTTTGCATTCTTTTTTATGTAATTTCCTTTTCCTCTTCTTCTTCCTTGACCATATTAGAAATTTTAAAGTCAATTTTCACAAAATGATTCTTGTTTACCTCTTACTTTCTCTTGGCTCTATACCCATGACCTCATTCATGACCACGTCCACTTCCATGTATAAATTATCTTTTTCTACCTTACTCTATGTAATTATTTTTGGAATTTAAGGATAAATTTGTTAACAAGGCTTGTTCTACTATTACATACATTATATTGCAATTCATCCTTTCTTCATAAGCTAGCAAAGATCCATTTAGCTCATTTATGAACATATTTCTTACATTTTTTTTATTCTTTAATAGCTACTACTATATAATTTAATTTTAAGTTGAGAGATCACAAGACCTCCTTTATAGCTTGAATATCTTTTATGGTTTTCCCAAGCCTCTTCATTTGATTCACCACTCCTAGTACTCTTATAAAGTACTATGAAGTGGACACACCATCCTTCATTAAGAGTGTCTCAAACTCAAACCTTAAAGTTTAAAGTCGCATCTTCTTAACTTTGTTAACTTATCACCGAATTTTGAGAGTTTCCCATACCTTCTTTGATGTGGTTTCATTAGCTATTTTATCTAATATTTCTTTATCCAAACATTAGTGGATAATGGTAAGCGAACCTTGATCTTTATTCCATTATTTGTCCAAGGCTTCTTTTTTCAGGTTGAGTCAAGCTTTCCTTATCTCGAGGCTTTATGTAGCTTTGTTGACTACATACTAGATCCCTTGTGAACCAAGAATAGATTTCATCATAAGTTTCCAATTCTTATAGTTGAGTTTACTGAGTTGTAGATAATGGAAAGATACATTGGCTCATTTTGATGTCATAGCTGGCTCTAATACCACTTTGTTGAAAAATAATAATCATAAATACTTACACATTTATACAAATAATAAAATAAGAGTATTCTTGTAATAAAACTTTTATTCTTTCCTCTATTGCATAAAATAGAACATTATATAACTATCTATAGTATCAAAGAAGAACTATTAAGTAACCAAATTTCTTTTTGTAAAGGTAAATTTTTTTAAATATTAAATGTGTAAAATTATAGAAGTATAAAAAGGGGACACCCATTAGCTAGGTAACTATTATCAATCTCCCAAGGTCACCATTAGACTAAATACCCCCCATAAATCATTATATTAAAGCCCTTTATAAGACAGGAGCAAGATGAAGCTACGTTTTATCAATTCCCTATGCTTATGTTATATTTACATAAAATTAATTGCTATCTTGCTTAACAATGTAGTCTCCTACACCACTTCTTTTGTTCTCTCTTTAATAAAAAATATCCTTGAATTTCTTTCCTTCCATAATTCTTAAAGCCAAATTCCAAAGTTAATCAAAATTACCACAAAGTTGCATTTTAGGAGTCTGTTATGAGCTAGTATGCTAGTGATAAAGCTTTTAAATTTGACTATATATTACATTTTGAAAGTTGCCTTCATAGAATAAATGAGCTAAAGTTTCTTCCCTTTCCTTATATAGGATGCATATGTTTTATAGATTTTTATATTGCAGTTTGTTAAGAATACTAATCTTATTCCTAAAAAAACAACCATAAAAGGAAGGAAGTCCTAAGCATTAAACACTTACTCCCTACCAACTTGTGCCAATGAACTCAAGGACCTCTTAGGACTAACCATTCTCTACAAGCTCTATTAATGAATTGATCCTTAGGATGATTATTTCTTAGATAACAATCCTATAGTTCATGATTGGGGTTATAAATTGGGTTCAAATGACTTATTTCTCTAGGGAAATCCATCCACTGTCTTTCCCTGATCTATATATAAAATTTTTCTTCTCTTGAAATGTTTCAAATAGCTTGAAAAACAATCTAATTATTAATTAAAGGGTCATAGTCATTCCGATTATCATACCATAGAGAAGCTATAGTTCTATCTTCAGATTCTATTCAAGTTTCTTTTAGTAACAATGATGTTAAGGAAGGATTTAGTACATTTATCCCCTTCCCTTAACTGGTTGACTCTTGTCCTTTGCTTTAGAAGTAAAGAGTGATATTCCACCACTTGCAAGTAATCCATTAAAGCTTGTTTTTCCTTAAAAAGGAGTTCATTGTTACCTAAATTGATAGTAGTAACCAGTTGCTTGGTGCTAGAAGCCTTTTTAGAGTTGAGTTTTTTTAACTCATGTTTAATGCAATTTAGTTTTTGAACACAAATGTATTATTTAGTTCCATTTATGTCATCTTCAATACTTTTTAATAATTCCCCCTTAAATCCAACATCATAAGCTAAAAAGTTATTGAATCTAAACAAACTTCTTTTGCTCACTTTTTGCAAGATCTCACTAATTGTTATAGGGGTGTGATATATGATAAGAGCATCCATAAAGCTTAAATTTCTTTTAGGAAATTTGATTAACCAATCTAGGTTAATCAAAGCTCTATCAAAAATAAAAAAGAGGGAAACATTTTCAATAACACAATTAAATTTACAAATTTGAAAAAATTGACCATTCTATCTTTGTTTCACTATAACTCTTTCTAAGTAACTCCAAATAACTCAAAGTTAGATTTATCAAAATCTAGATACATAAAGCTTTAAAATGATTTTTAATTCACCTAAATTAATTAATATTTGGTCAACTTATTCTTCCAATTTGCTACTGAATTCCAAAAATTAAGTTTATTTCTAACACCCAAAAGGATGCTGAAAATTTGTAAAGTGTTGTTTAGAGAAAAACACTTTCTACAATAGTATCTATTGTAAGCTCTTATATGGGGATTCAAAATCTTCCTCCCTCTTACATAAGTAATCAAAAATATTTTTACACCTTAATATTGTTTTTATCTCATACTTTCCATAAAAATTCCTTCTTAAGGGCCCTCTTAAACTTGTAAATGGTTTTTTATGTTTAACTTAGCTAGTAATCAATATTAAATTTTAAGAACTTAAACATAAGAAAATAATTAGTTATCAAGATTAAGTGACATTTCAAGAAGAGCTTCTAAAAGAAAAAGACAAAGAAACGTCTATCTAAGAAGAGGAAGTAGATAAGTGGCAGGAGGTAATTTAAAAAGATGAGCTAGAAACCTTTGTCCAAGAAGAAGAAAAAGAAGAATGGATAAAGGTAGTTGATGAATAATTGGTGGAGGAACCCAATAAATAAACTACTAATGCATCATTCGAAGGGCATTACTATTAATTGTCATTAAAAAGGGCATTAATGTAGTTAATTAGTTTTACTAACTTATTACATTATGTCTTTATGATCATCTTGCAATATGTGGCTTGTTTACAAGCTATGAAACTGCTTCATGGAGAAAAGGGTGGAAGCAAACTACTCATTATAGACCCAATATAATAAGTAAACATGAAGGGTACATTAAGTTAACAACGTTAAACAAGTGCTGTATAGGAGACGATTAATTAATTAAGATAGTTTATTTTAAATTTTATGTTTTTTTTTCATATTTTGTATTTATCTTATTATTTTATCCCTTTTTCTATGTATTTTGCAAGGATGTTAGTCTAATATTGAATGGACATACCCAAATAAAAAAATCGTCTTACTCAGGAAATTACCTACTCAACATTCTCATTTATTCTATGTGCTTATATTGTGTACATCGAAGGCAATGTACAACTTTAAATGTGGCGAAGGGTTAAAGATTTTAATGATTTTCTTAAGCTTATTATAATCTTAGTTATTAAATTTTAAATTGATATCTTGACTTAATTGACATATGTACATCATTACTTTACTCCATTATTGAATATTGATTTGAATTAGTATGCAAATGGATGATAGTTAGAATAAAATTGCTTTTATAAGTCATATTTTAATAATCATTGAATTAATCAAGTTGAATGAAATTGTATATTATTTACACACATTAACCCTATCTTAAAATACAATTGCATTTATAAGTCAAAATTTTAATAATAATTGAATTAATCAACTTAAATGAAATTGTATATTATTTACACATATAAACACATCTTTTTCGTGAGCTCTTGAGTGTAAGAGAAAATTTTGAAAATTTTTAAACTCTTTTATTCTTTTATGTGTGTTATCATGAATAGTTGAATGATTCTAGATTTTTCTTTTATTATACATATTGAGACCACGGTTGTTAAATTAGAACCATTGAAATGATAAAAACACTTAGAATCAATAACTTGTTTTAGCATATTTCTTTGATAATTACCTTACCCTTAATTTATCTTTATGAATAACCAATTTTGAGCCTTAGCCTTTTCATTGATTATACCTAATTATTAGCATTTATCCTATTTTCTATCAAGACTTTTGAAGAATTTTATATTACTTGTTTATTTGAAACTTGAAATTTCGAAAGGTCTAATATCTTTTTGATAGTGGTACATGATGAAAGTTCGAAATTATTTTGATTAAAAAAAAGCATAAAACATGAATGGATCTGTATATTGTGTGAACAAGTTTCATGTAATGTTTCTTTAGTAAATTTCCTTCCATTCAACCCTTCTTATCATCCCAATCATACCTTACCTAAGCTCCATTACAACCTTATAGAGAACTCTGGATTTTTGTTTCTAGTTTACATAATGTTAAGTCAAGTAGATTTCACTTCTATTAATTTTGGTGGCAATCAAATAATAATAATCTTAGAAATATATGAACTGTTTTGATAAGTTTATCAAGTGTGTAGAAAAAATGTAAGTAACAGTTAGTCATCCCAGATGATACGTCAGCAACAGATGATACACGTCATCACAGATGAAGAAAACAACAAACGAAGCGAAAACAACAAATGATACACATCATCACAGACAAAGCAAACAACAGATGAAGCAAACAACAGACGAAGCAAACAACATACGAAGCAAATAACAGATGAAGTGCAAACAACAGACGAAGTAAACAACAGATGAAACAAACAATAGACGAAGCGCAAACAACAGACAAAACGAAAATAAAAGACGAAGTGCAAACAACAAACGAAGTGAAAATACCAGACGAAGCACAAATAAGAGACGAAGCGAAAACAACAGACAAAGCAACAATATTAGACGATACAAAAATGAAGATGTTTTAGAACGTCAAACAGTTAGTTAGTTGGAGTTAATGACATAACTCAACTAAATAATGGTCTCTTGAAGATTAAAGAAGCAATTTTCAAGAAGACAATGGAGACTTAGGCTATAAATACTAGTCATAGTCGAAGACTAAATCAAATTTTGCTTACAAGAGAGAAACTGTGATTGTACAATACTTAGAGAAAATTTTGTATTCAAAATGCGAAACAAGAGAGCGAATCCTACTGTAACGTAAAGCTTAAGATATTTTTCTTAAAGAGAGAAAGAAAAGGTTGTAGTATGGAGAGGCTAAGATAGCAGAAAGAATACTTTGTCAAAGAGACCTGAAGAGGTTTTGGAAACGAAGAAAGAATACTTGTAAAAGTTGAAAAGTATAGTGAAATCTTGGACAAACTCTGAGAACTAGACGTAGCCTAAGGTTTGGGGTGAACCAGTATAAAATCGTGACGTCTATTCTCTAACTCTCATACTTTAATTTTCTTATTGTTAGACAAGTAGATAAAGTTACTTGCGATTTCAATACTTATCAATTTTTGAGTAAAGTGTTTTTGGTATTCATCTGATAGTTGTAAAGATATTTAAGAAATCTCAAAAGATTAACAATTTCGAAAAGATTACACAATTCAACCCCCTTCTTGTGTATTTTGTATACTTTTCGTGATTCCTATATTAACAAGTAATTTACTTCAGTTGGTATCAAAGCTCGGTTTTCAAGAACCACCTTTACAAAGTCAGGACAAAGATTCATGACTGAATCACATGTTTTTATACCTAAAGGTGCCTCGGTCATAAGACCTCCTATGTTCAATGGTGAGGGTTATCATTATTGGAAGGATAGGATGCGACTCTTCATAGAATCCACACATATTGATCTTTGGGATATCATCAAGAATGGACCATACAAACTAACAGATGATGAAGGCAATATCATTTTTCGTAATAGATGGTTAGCTGATCAGAAAGCTCGATTTCAATTAAACTCAAAGGCCAAGTTCATTATAAATTGTTCCTTAAGCAGAAGTGAATATGATAAGGTTAATGGATTCGAAAATGCAAAGGAAATGTGGGACAAATTATCCATCGCACATGAAGGCATAAATTAAGTGAAAGAGTCCAATATCAGCATTCTTGTACACCAGTATGAGCTTTCCAAGATGAAAGAGGATGACTTTATTGATCAAATGTTTGGATGATTTCAAACTATCGATAATGCACTTAAAGCTCTTGGAAGAATCTATGATAATCAAGATCATGTTAGAAAGATTCTTAGGAGTCTTCCTAAAAGATGGAGACCTAAAGTTAATACAATATAAGAAGTCAAGGACTTAAACGTGTTGAACCTAGATGAATTGCTTGGTTCTTTAGAGATACATGAAGTAGAGCTTGATGCAGAAGATAAACCTAGAAGAGACAAATCTATAGCATTAAAGGTTGGTCAGAAGAGTCAAAAGAACCAGAGAAGTAGAATTACATCTTCAAAAGCATTAAAAATTGAAGAAATAAAGAATGATGATGCCAGTGAATCTGATCAAGGGTTAAATGAAAAAGATGATGAACTATCCTTCATTTAAAGAAAGTTTAGAAAGATTTGGAAAAAGAAAGCAAAAGGAAATAAAAAAATTTCTTTTAAAAACAATAGTAAAGACGAAGTCAAGAATGAGAAAAATTCTATCGTCTGCTATGAGTCTAACAAACCAAGATACTACAAGTCTGAATATCTGTTGCTCAAAAGAAAACAGAAGAAAACTAAAGAAAACAAAAAAGGCATGATGGCAACTTGGGAAGATTTGGATTTGTTTGAATCTGATTTCGACTCAGAAGCGTCAGTACAAGCAAATATATGTTTAGTAACTGAGAAGGAATGCGACGATGAGGTAACTTCCAATTCTAATAAACTGTAAGAAACATATTTAGAATTGCTAGAAGATTCATATGCTATATTAAAGCAATATAAGGCTTTAAAAAGGAAATTTGTTGAAAACGTGAAGAACACGAAAGTGTTGGAAAAAGAAAACATATGCCTTAAGAAACTAGTAGAAGATATAAAAAAAAGTAATTGTAGATAGATCTAAAGAAATTAGTCAATTGAAACAAAGGATTAATAGTATTTCAGTAGATATATCAACATTTACTGAAAGTACAAAAAAGATGAACGATATGATTGAAAAATATAGACACCCGAATGATAAGAGTGGTTTAGGGTTCACTAATAGCAATGTTCATTATAATATGAGCTCTATTCCTAATAGGAACCAAAAGAAACAATTTTCTTATTATTATTCAACGAATAATTATGAGACTAGCCCCAAAGGACCCAAGAAGATATGGGTACCTAAGAAAGACATAATACATATTGCAGATCTCCCTTCTTAAAAAAAGCAATCAACACCAATGGTACTTGGATAGTGGATGCTCGCGACATATGACGGGAAAAAGGTCTATATTCCTAGACATCCAAAATAAACAAGGAGGATCAGTAACTTTTGGAGACAACTAACAGGGCAAAACAGTTGTAATCGACAAAATTAGTAAAGATTCATTTGAGTTTATTGATAATGTTCTGCTAGTTAAAGGTTTAAAGCATAATCTGATTATTGTAAGTCAATTATGTAATTCTGGTTTTGAAGTATCCTTTAATCAAAATTCTTATGTAGTAAAAAACAAGGACAGTTCCATATTCTTTTCTGCCAAGAGACGAAACAATCTTTATAAGATTAACTTAGAAAATTTGAAAAGACAAAATATTTCATGTTTTATATCAACAGATGAGGAAAAACTGATTTGACATAAAAAGCTAGGACATTTTATTTTTAAACATATTTCCAAGTTGGTTAAACATGATTTGGTAAGAGGATTACTAAAAATAAGTTTTAACAAAGATTTTTTTTGTGAGAGTTGTCAAAAAGGAAAACAAGTTAAAATATATTTTTCTTCTAAAAATATTGTAACCTCGTCTAGACCTCTAAAGTTGTTACATATAGATTTGTTTGGTCCAACTAGAACATTAAGTCTTAGTGGAAAGAAGTATGGTCTTGTAATTGTTGATGACTTCACTAGATTTTGTTGGATATTGTTCTTATCACATAAAGTTGAATCTCTTAAGTGCTTTAAAGTGTTATCCAAAAAGTTACAAAAGGAAAAAGGAATTTCTATCGATGGAATTAGGAGTGATCATGGTGGAGAATTTGAAAATAAAAAATTCAGAATGTTTTGTGAAAAGAATGTAATTTTCTATAATTTCTCTGCTCCTAAAACTCCACAAAAAATGGAGTTGTAGAAAGAAAGATCAGGACGATTTAGGAAATGACAAGAACTATGCTATGTGAAATGAATCTTCCTAAGTATTTCTGGGCAGAAGCTGTGAATACAACTTGTTATATTCAAAATAAAGTACTTTTGCGACCTCTCTTAAACAAAACTCCAAATGAGTTATAGAAAGGAAGGAAGCCAAATATCTCTTACTTCCATCCATTTGGTTACAAATGTACTATATTGAATACAAAAGATAATTAGGATAAATTTGATTCTAAAATCAACTCAGGAATTTTTCTAATATATTCGATGTCTTCTAAAGCTTATAGAGTTTATAATCTTGTTTCTAAATCTGTTGAAGAATCTATGTATGTCAAGTTTGATGATGATTCATAACCAGATAGAAGAAACAATTCTGATGATGAAGCTCTATTTGCTCCCTTAGTTGATAACATAGACATGTCACCATCAGATGTTTCACTTGATAAGTTAAAAGATATTCCTGAAAACTTTAGTCTTAGAAAAGACTGGAAGTATAAATCCTCTCACCCAAAAAATCTGATTATCGATGAAATCTCAGAAGGTGTGAGAACTAGGTCTAAATTTAGAATAAAGGCAAATGTAGCTTTTATTTCTGAATTAAAACCTAAGAAAATTGATGAAGCTCTTCATGATGAAGCTTGGATTTTAGCCATGCAAGAGGAGTTAAATCAAATTTCAAAGAACAAAGTTTGGCCTTTAGTTCCTAGACCCTCCAATAAGTCAATCATAGGAACCAGATGGGTTTTTAATAATAATCTAGATGAATCAGGTAGAGTAAATCGTAACAAAGCTACATTAGTAGCTCAAGGCTATAATCAATAAGAAGGAATAGACTATAATAAAACTTATGCTCCTGTAGCTAGATTAGAAGCTATTAAAATTTTGTTTGCATATGCGGTTTGTCATGATATAAAATTGTTTCAAATGGATGTGAAAAGTGCCTTTTCGAATGGTTTTATTGATGAAGAAGTTTATGTAAAGCAACCTCTTGGTTTTGAAGATTCTAATAAACCAGATTATGTCTATAGACTTCATAAAGCTTTGTATGGATTAAAACAAGCACCTCGTGCTTGGTATGATCGTCTAAGTTCTTTTCTGATTGAAAATAAATTTAGTAGAGGTCAAGTAGATAAGACCTTGTTTAAAAAATGTATTAAAAATGATTTCATTATAGTACAGATATATGTAGATGGTATTATTTTTGGTTCAACTTCTAACAAGCTATTTTCTAGTTTTGAAAATCTTATGAAGAGTGAATTTGAAATGAGTATGATGGGTGAATTAAAATTCTTTCTTAGTTTACAAGTTAAGCAAACTGAAGAATTTTTTTTTATTCATCAACAGAAATATATCAAAGAATTGTTTGTCAAGTATAAAATGGAAAAGGTTAAACCTATGTAACCTCCTATGCATCCTTCAAACCCCTTATCAAAGGATGAAGCAGGTAAGAAAGTTGATCAAACTCTTTTTAGAGGAATTATTGGTTCTTTAATTTAACTAACAACAAGCAGACCTGATATATTGTTTAGTGTTTATTTGTGTGCAAGATTTCAAGCAGATCCTAGAGAATCTCATTATATTGTTGTTAAAGAATATTGAGGTACTTGTCAAGTTCTACTGATCTATATTTATTGTATGAGAAAGGTAAAGATTTCAAGTTGATTGGCTACTGTGATGCTGATTATGCTGAAGATAGGATTGATAGGAAGAGTACAAGTAGAGGATGTCACTTTCTTGGTCATAATCTAGTTTCTTGTTCAAGCAAGAGGTAAAGTTCAATTACTCTATCTGCTGCAGAAGCTAAATATATGTCAATTGGAAGCTGTTGTTCACAGACATTATGGATTAAGTATCATTTAGAAGATTACTCCACATAAGAAGAACAAATTCCAATCTTCTGTGACGACACAAGTGCTATCAATCTATCAAAGAATCCAATACAACACTTTAGGGCAAAGCATATTGAAGTCAGACATCATTTTCTACGAGACTATGTACAGAGAGGAATCATTAGTCTACAATTTGTTGAGACAAATCAACAATGGGCAGATATCTTCACTAAACCTCTGTGTGAAGATAGATTCAAAGAAATCAGATGGAATTTGAATATGGTAATGTAGATTCAAAGAAATCAGATGGAATTTGAATATGGTAATGATGAATGACCATTTGTCTAATACGACATGACTCAGTTGATTCACATGAAAAGAAGATAAAAAGTTGTAAGTTCTCAAGTAAACAGTAACAGTAAGTTATACACGGTAACTTTTCAAGAGTAGACATTAGAAAAAAAACTTCTCGAGTTTTTAAAATATCTTTCACTTTAGAATATTCTTTAAATACTTTGAAATCGAAGTGATTAGTTTGCTCAATCAAGAAGATTTATCACTCTGTTATGAGCTTCAAGTTCGTTCGTTTCATATTCTTACCTTCAGATACTAACATCGTTACCTTGAGCAAAATACATTTGTGTTTTTTTAGTTCTTATTATTACATATCACAAATGGAGCAATCTATCGTCTATGGAAGACATGTTGATTTCATCTCCTTGAAGGAAAATCAAATGGACATTGAACCAGAAATTGATGCAACTGGCTGGAGAAATTTCTTTAAGGTTCGTGAAAAAGTCTACTTGAATGAGATATATGATTTTTGGAAAAATGCAAAGGTGGTAGACGATACCTTAGTATCAATGATAGATAGATTGTCGGTTATCGTGACACTAGATTCATTCGAGAAGGTCAGTGAGTGTTCAAGTGTTGGAGTAAGATTGTCTCATAACATAAAATCGATTACTCAAGGTTGTGTAGATAAAGCACACCTCAATCGACAACTTTATGGAAGTAGTGACTGAAGAGACAAGAAGGCATCAACTCTTATTCCAAAGGCTAAGGTTCTACATTCACTACTTCTTCATTGTGTTCTAACAAGATTAGGCTCGAAGCACATTGTGACAACGATGGGTGAACAATGTCTGTTTCACCTACTCAAATCTTCAACCCATTAATCTTCTGTACTTAATTTTGAAGTACATGATGAAGTCAAAAGAGATTCTAGCTCTTTACCGTATGGTATGCTATTGACAAGGATTTTTAGAGATTCTGGAATTCTTCTCGACAGAGGTAATAGGATGAAAATGGATGTAAAAAATATTATTAATGCCACTACTATTAGCATAATGGGATTAAAGCGTGAAGATGAGGTGGATACAACTTTTACATCGAAAGCAAGATCTAGGGGGAGCATATAGTAAGACGGAGTAGGAGTGAAGATGAAATGTTACATCTTTTTTTTTAAATTATCTCCGTTTCAGAGTACCAAATTTTTTTGTAAATTATTTTTCAGTTTTCTTATGTTTTTATTAAATTTATCAACTAATTGTAAATATTATTTTTACCTTTTATCATCCACTTATTTTTAAAAGTTAAATATGCAAATCTTGAACATTTCTCATCGTTGTAAAATTTTATCTTTTCATGTGATCACTAAATTTTCGTTTTATGTTTAAGAACTCCTATTCTAACTGAATTTGTGAACATTTCATGAGAATCGCCTTTTTGTAGTTTTTGGTAGGAATGAAATGAAGGTGAGGTCATGGTTTTCGGTAGAAATGGATAGGAGGTGGGGTCAGCAATAAGGATAGCAATAGGTTAAGCTACGCTTGGGGTTCACTAGTCCAAGGTGGGCCTGGTGGGCAAGCCTGATTTAATTTTTTTAAAAATAGAATATCATCCTTAATTTATCTATTTTCTATGAAAGTATCTTGATTGTCACTAAAGAAAGAATTAACAACCTTCTTTAATCCTATAGCCATCAATTTTGCAATGATTTTATAGAAGGAATTTATGTGAGAGATAGGTCTCTAATCACTTAATGATGCTAGATTAGTCAACTTAAGAATCAAACATATAAATGTTTTAGTAATCACCTTCAAAAGCTTAACATTTCTAAAGAACTCATGAATAGGTTCCAAGATCATTTTGCTAATTACATCTTAAGACTTTTGAAAGAAAAACAATTTAAGCCATTAGGTACAGGGACTTTCAATCTATCTAACATGAAAATAGTGTCAACAATTTATTTATTTTTAATTGGTGCAATTAAAGTAGTAGTTATCTGTTTAGGAATTTTTTTATAAATGAAGTTGTTTAATAATGGTTTAGATTAATCAAAAGCTATGGAAGTTCCTACTAGATTAGAAAAAAAAGTTTGTAGCTTCAAAAAGAATTGAGTTATGACCTTGCAAAATAGTACCATCAGTTGAAATAATTGAACAAATTTTGTTTCTATTCTTCCTTGCTAGCATAGAATTAAAATAAAACTTAGTACATTGATCACCATCCTTAAGCCAAGCAATCCTGGATCTCTTCATGATAAGATAAAAATGATTATGAATAGCCTAAAAACAATTATCCAACAGACCTTTTTCCTTACTCTAGACTTGCAGTATCCGGATTTGAAAACAACATATTTTGAATATTAGGCAACCTTACTTTAGCCACTTCCACTGTATTTGGTTTATTGGTGCATATAGTTTTACTAAGATGATTAAACTCCCCCTCAAGTGCTTTAAGTTTATGAACACAACAGTACTATTCAGATCCATATACTGACATCTCAACACCTCTCCTGTAAGCCTCTAAGAAACCATTCTGATGGGCTAAGAAGTTGTTGAATTTGAATGGATGATGCCTTGGTGATTAGGAGAGAAAACCATATAACCTAATGGGTGTGTGCTCAAAGAATAAGAAAGCTGTCAGGGAACTTAGATAATAGAAGAGCCTTATCAAGTTTTTTTTCCTTGATAAACCAATCAACACCTTGCTTATTGTTCCATATATAAAAATGCCCTTCAGATTTAAAATTAGTAACCCTCAGATGATTAACACAATTGAAGAATTCATGTATATATTTCCTGAGACAACATTTACCTTGGTCTTTTTTTCTCATCACAGTGGAGTTAATGTCTCCACATATAACCTAAGGCAGGTTACAATTGATTCCTAAATCCCTGAGATTGTTCCATAAATTATTCCTTTGGAATGCAAAATTGCTAGCATAAACTATTATAATTAGGATGAACACTTTCTCAACTTTAAAAGAGATCTTTAACTGCATCATTTGATCAGAAATCCTTAAAACCTCCATTTTAATTATGTCTGAGATATAACAGATGATAATTCTGCCAATGATGTGGTGAGAGTGATTATGGAAAAAAACTCCAGTGTTTCCCCAAAATATCAAGATTTTTAATATTATTTAGTTTTATTTTTGTTTCCAAAAGATTAAGTAAAAACGAGTTTTATTTAAAGGAAAAACCCTCTAATATTGTTGTTTTAGAGGCTTATTTAAACATTTTACATTCCAAACTATAATGAACACTTAATGTTTTTCACCTTTAGAGCTAGAGCCTTTGCTCCTATAGGACTTTCTTCTACTAGGTACAACTTGGAAAGACTCCTTATCAGTTTGAGAAGAAGTTTGTAATTCATTATTAAGTCCTCTATGAGCATTTTCATTCTAGACTTTAGAAGTGAGACTAGTAACAACCTTTTTAAGGTCATCCTTATTAGATAAAAAACTTTTTCTACTGGCTTAGAAGAATCAGTTCTATTAGGGGTAGTAAATGTTTCATTAAGAATCACATTATGCTCCACAGAACCATTTTCTGGAGAATTATCAACAACTTCAGACATTAAATCAGAATTAGGGACATTCTAGTGAGGATTAGGATTTGGAGCTAGAATATCTTCATTATAAGAGTAATCAATTGAATCCTTATCAGATTTCCTTGAGCTTGGAATAATTTCAATAGAAATTGTAACACCATTCTCTACAAAAGAATCTAATTGATGAGTTATGAGAAGATCTTCTTACACAAATTCCTCATAATTGCTAGTTAAGAAGGCTCTGCCTATGGGTTTCCAAACCTTTTAGGTTTCTTATTGGGAGATCTCCAAGCATATGTTACTTTTACTTTATCCTCTACTAGCATCATAATGTCATTAAATCTCAGTATAGCACCTTCATTAGGTAGGCCTATGAGTGCCTCCGTTGCTATACATATTCTTGCAAAGTTGATCCTTTTAGTCTCATTAGTGACTTGATCAAGACACAAAGGTCTTCCAATTAAATTGGCAAGGTAGTTGAGACCTTCAATGGTCCCATACTTAAATGTCTTGTACATAGATCTAGAGTAGAATATTGGTGTCTTTAAGGTATTCAAATTTAATCCTAGGCCTCCAAGGTTAAACCAAAAAGGGTTTATGATTCACATGCCATGATCCAACTTTTATATCATTAGAGATTGAATTAGGTGAGTTAAATCAAAAAAATAAAATGTCTTTATTGTTTAAGATTGTATGAAGAAGTCTATATTGTTTCCAGTTAGCAGCAACCCAGTTTTTTAAGACAATAAATGGAATTCTTCTATCCAAGAAGAATCCAACAAGCGTACACTTCCATTTATCAACTACTATGTAAATGATGGACAAAAGGGGGGGTGGGGAGGAAGGGAGAACTTGATGGTCCAAGGTGGGATTGGAGGGATAGAAAGTGAGTTTAGAGTCTAGATTATGGTTCCCTATAACTTGCACCTAGGTGTGTTTAGTTAGAGGGATAAGAGTGTAAGCAAGTCCATCTTAAGAGGGCGAAGGAAATAGTGGAGTTGCAAAAGAAGCAGAAAGATTTGTGGAAGGTAAAGGAATCTTAGGAGATGAAGAAGATGAGGTAACAAAGGTGGGAAGATTTCATAATTAGAAAACATGGTTAAGGATTGTTGGTTAAAAGAAAAGGCTAGATGAAAACCTACCTTGATGGAGTGGACTGAACAGAATGGATATGTATGGGAGTGCGGGAAGAAGGAGAAGGACAACAAAAGATTTGAAGAAACAGAAATAGAAGTAGAATGACATAAAAAAAAAGAAGAAAGACGAAGAAGAAATTAGAGAAAAACTAGTAGAGAGTCTATGAAATTTACTAGGAAAAAAGGAGCTACGAAACAAAAAAAGCTCGAGGTACTATATAAAACACATTAGAAGTAGCTTGGTATGGTGGACATGTTGGTAAGCACATTAGAATTAGCTTGGTATGGTGGATATGTTGGTAAATAGTGATGATACATGTACAAAATAAACCTATACTGCTTTAACTTTGGAGACCTTGATTGAAAATTGAAGAGATCAAGATGGAAAATATAACAATTTGGTTATGTATACATAATGTACCTTTGGAATACTAGACCACAAGTGGATTAAGTTATCTTACTAGTTACATTGGTAAGCCAATATGTATGGACCAAGCCACTACTAAGACTTCTATAATAAATTACGCCATAATTTGTGTCCTAGTTAACTCAATGGTTTACATACCTAAGATAATTCTTATAGTTAGGCTGGATGAACATCTTGAGATAGTTGAAGATTCTTTTAAAGTCACTTATGTTTGGGAAAATCAGAAAATTGAATTCTAGGAGAGAGCGGAGGCCCACAAATAGGAGTTTTATCATTAGATTTTATCAAAAACTTATGGAAATTGAATAAAAGAAGTAGGGGAATAGTACTAGTCCTCCTGACAAGAACAACACTAAGTCTAGTAATCCAAGTCATCCCAATATGAAAACTAGACATGGTAGTGATGTCAATCCTAGCTATGAAGTAGATCACATAACGGTAGAAGAGTGTGTGGAGGAGGGAAACGCTTGCAACACACTTATTGATAGGTGTACATTATACTATGTTTGCTAGATTTTTATGTGTGTGTTTTAGTATTTCTTAGATGATTATTATATGTGTAGGCTTAGAATCATGTTTTTGTTATTATTTGTATATATTCTAAGTGTTTGTTTGGTTAGAACAATAATTGGACCTTAATTTTGTGTTTTATGAGATTTTTGATGTGTTAGTGAGTGTTGGAAAGCATGAAATAATGAAAATGGAGGCTGAATGAAATAGGTCACGATCGTAACTTGGGAGGAATTTTCCAACATCACGATCATGACATGGCATGACTTTTTTCATTTGTTTTAAGGTTTGGGGGTATTTTTAGAATTGAACAAAGTGAAAAAAAAACCCTAGTTACACCCTTAAAAACCTAATACACTATTTAAGAACAAGAAAAAAACCCAAAAAGATAGTAGCTAACAAACCAAAAGTGGATCCAACGTTGGAGATTAAGAAGAACATCCAAGAATTCCAGTTTTTCCATATTAAGACCTAAAAAGAGTTTTTTTTTTCTTCTTTTCCTTTAGTAATTCAATCAATGTTGATGTGTAATATGAATTATAAGATGATTAACATGTTCATGAGTTTCCAAATTTCAGATCAGGATTTATTTTTTTAAAATAAATCAATAGTTATTTAAATTTAGCAAAAATAGTTCAGTATTACAACATTACAATGATGTCCAAGATTCTAAGATTTAGCTAGTTAGAATCTTACAACATTATGGAATTTATTTTGTGACTTTAATGTGTTTGTAATAATTATGCATGCTTATACTTGACAATAAATTGAGAGAGTGAATAAAAATAATCAAATTAGATTGTGCAATGAGAGTTGGCAATTTAATAAGTCCCACAATTATCAAATTAATAATCATTTGAAGAGAGATCTTAGTTGAGAACTTATTTATCTATTAGATAGCTTTCGATCTAATTGAAAATGTTAGGAAAAGTTTTGTGAATCAAGAGGTTGCAAATATGGAAATTTCAAATTTAATTAGGGTTAATTTATTAGATCTTGAAAGAGAGTAATCAATAACTTAGGAAATCTAGGATCAAACACATAAATTGATTTAACAAGACTAAAGAAACAAAATAGGGAAAGAATAATTCCTAAATATTCAATCTTTATCAATCTCAATTTTATTGGCAGCTCACCGATTTTATTGTTTACTTGTTTCATTTATTTATTTGTTTTACTTTCTATTATTTATTTTTATTCAATTGAATTTCATATTACCATAGACAAACTTAGGTCCAAATTGTTAGCTATTGCATAATCCTCGTGGGAATAACACCTTTCGATACTATAAGATATGATCCATATACTTGCAACTATTGAGAATTTTATTGTATATAGAACTTGCTTAACACTTATCTGCATAAAAGAGACTAAAATGGTGAATGAAACAATGCTAAACAAAAAGAGTCAAATATCTACTTCTTTAGAAGTTGAGAAGGATATTGAACTGGTCTCGAGAAGAAGATCTATCAGGAAGATAAATTTTCCTATTTTAGATGTTAAAACATGAAGATGAAAACTTAGAACATAAAAGGAGCCAATGCTGCTTCCAAAAAAATTGTTCAAAATTCTCATTTTAGAACATAAACCGGGTATCTTTTGCATTTTGGAATCAAAAATAAAGATATAGAAATGTGGTCTCTTATAGATGACTTCATCCAATTGCAAAAAATTAAAAATCACTTTTACCATTCTAATGTTATAATTCTAGTTTATTTTAATTAGTACAATCATTTATATGTCTAATCAAGCTATACATATTGATGTAGTATCGAACACTACAAAGAAGGCCGGTGTAATTTCATTCATATATGCACACACATTCCTTTATAGAAGAATCAATTTAGAAGGGTAGCAAATAAAAATAAAAAAGCTTAGCTCTTGACTAGGGATTTAAACACCATTTTGAATTCTAGAGAGGTTAAAGGTCTATATGTTTCCAAACAACCTCACTCAGATATTAGGCAATGCACTACAGATATTCAAATATCTGATATTCCATATGTGGAAATTTCTTTTCATGGAAAAACAATCAACATGGTAACAATTTCATCAATAAAAAATTGGATAGGTTTAAGGAAAATTTAGAGTGGCTATAACAATTTCCAAACTCAACCTTAATGTTCATTATGACTAGTCTATTAGATTACATCCTTTACATTTCTCAAACTCAATTTATGAATATCAAGACACCTTTTCGATTTAACAATTTTCTAACCTCCTTAGCAAGATTTGATGAAATCATTAGAAGGCTATTACTAATAAAGTTTTGGGCAACATGCAATTTATATATGCAACAAGAATGAGACTCATTATAACATCTCTTAAACAATTGTATAAGGAAATTATTGGTAACACTCATCACCTGCTAACAATTGGTAAAAAGGCTTTAAGATATATTTAAGATGATCTATAAAGAAATCTCAATTTCAATTATATTTAATAGAGTGAAAATATTGCAATGCATAATTTCTCGAAGGCATTATTTTATGATTATTCCATGAAACAGTAGAAATATAGACTCCAATGGCTTAAAGAAAGGTGGACAAAATAAAATTTCTTTCATATAATAGTGTTATTAAGGAAGAGCATAAACACAATTGTTAGTGTGGTTAGAGGTAATCAAATCATATATGATCAAAAACCATTGCTAAATGAGGCTGCTGATTATTTTTCATTAATTATAAATGAACCAACAAATGCTCACTCTACTATTGAATTGTTTAAATAAATCATGTTGGTGACTATATCCACTGAGGAAGATGATATATTATCCAGGCCTATCATTAGTGAGTAGATTAATGATGTTGTAAAGTCAACCATATAAAATCCCAGGTCCAAATGGTTTCAATATGCTTTTTTTAATCAAAACTTGGCCTATAACTAGAACCATGGTTTATAATGTTGTCTTAGAGTTCTTTATCTGTAGGAAATTGTCTAGAAAATTTAATAGAAACTTCACCACCTTGATACCTAAAGGAAAGGAATTGAATTTCTTTAGTGATTATAGACCAATAGCTTGCTCCAACTCATTTTATAAAATAATTTCTAAGATTATTACTAATAGACTGAATAGGGTGTTAATTAGTTATGATGAAACATAAGGAGCCTATACTTCTAGTAGGTCAATGGGTGACAACATCTTATCAATGCAGGAATTCATAAGTAGTTATGATAGAAGAAGGGGTTAGGGGCTGTATTTTGAAGATTGACTTAAGAAAAGCCTATGACAATGTTAATTGGCAATTTCTGGTTAGCATAATGAGGGTAATGACTTTTCCTAAAAATTTTATATAATGGATATATCAATGCTTTGCAATCGCATCTTTTAGTGTACTTATAAATGGAGAGGCTTCAAGAAATTGTAAAAGTAGCCAAGGCATTAGGAAAGGAGAATTTACCTTTCCTTACCTATTCTCTCTTGTTATGGAGGTATTTAATATAACACTTAACAAAGTGGTAGAGAGAAATAAGTAGTTCAAATTTTACTCTAAATGTAAAAGGCTAGGCATAACAAATTTGGTACTTGCTGATAACCTATTACTATCATATAGAGCTAACAAAGTTTATGTATCTACTTTAATGACAGTAATTAGGATGTTTTCTAGCATGTATGAACGTAAGGTGAACTCAAGAAAAAGCTCATTTTATATATCTAATAAAGCAGCAGAAAAGACGATACTCTCTACCACAGGTTAAAGTAGGAATGAATTGCCAATCACATATCTTAAAATCTCAATTTCTTCTTCTAAGTTTACTTATGGAGATTACAAAACTCTCATAAATAAGATTCGGGTAAGAATTTCAGGATAGAGTGTTAAAGCTTTGTCTTTAGCTAGTAAGGCTTAACTAATTTTCACTATTCTCAATACTATGTTTTTACATTAGGCAGCTTATATGACTCTTTGTAAGGAAGTCATCAAAATAATTGATAGCAATTTCAAGAAGTTTCTATGGTCTAGATATAGAACAGGAAAGACACTGTACTCCTATTAAATGGTTTGATGTCTATGCCTTGAAGATATATGGTGGATTGAATGTGGTTCCTTTGGAACTATGTAATCTAGTTATGCTTACAAAGAGGTTATGGATGACTATTAAGGATAAATAATCTTTATGGGTTAAATGGATAAATGCTTATTACATTAAAAGAAGGAGCTGATAGAAGATTGCCATACTTGAGAATGCATTCATTGTAAACCAAAACAATCTTCAAACTAGAGGAGCTGGTAGAAGATTGTCATACCTGAGAATGCATTTATTGTAACCAAAACAATCTTCAAACTAGGAAGTGAAGCCAGGACATAAATCACTAGAGTGTTAGGAAAAGGTGTGAATACATTCTTTTGATATGATAGATGGTTAGTTGTTGGATTATGTGAAGACATTGATAAGCTTAATTTAATTAGAGACATTATAAGGGAACACCAATCTATTGCTAATGCTTTTGCACACAAAGTTAAAGTTTTGTTAATAATTAAGGACTCTAGTTTGCATAATCAAATCAAAATTACTGAGCTTAAGGAAATTAAGGTGGATCTCACCTTTTGGACACTATCTAAGAATGGTAAATTTAGTAATGTGTCTTGTAGAAGGATCTTTCAAGAATAGGGAAATATAGTACCATGGTACAATCTAGTTTGGGGTAAGTATATGTTTCCTAGAGCTTCATTAATCATGTAGAGAGCCATCAAGAATAGATTGTAGGAAAATCCCGGTGTGAGCATCACATGCCCACGGTGCGGAAAACAAAATTTTTTTATTCCGGGACCTTCCCGAAAGCCAGGATCCATGTATCTATGCAACAAACTCAAACTATAACGGCCAAAGGAGACTGTCTCTAACAGTATCCATGCAGAGATCGGAGAACCTAACCGGGACAAACCCTTTGACCCGGGAATAGCTAGAACAAATTAAAGAGTGCTAGCTCTTACCTTTGTCCTTGGAGAGCTTGAGACCAACGATGAAGAGGAGATGAAACCTTGGAGAAGAGCTTGAAGGATGAAGATGATGAGATGAAAGGAAACTTGAAAAACACTTTTTCAATTAGCCTTCTTCCAAAAGCAACGACCATCATCATTCTTCATCTTCATTTTGTCTTTAAATAGGTTTCTCCTTCTCCATATGGCCACATGTCACACACAAGAAGACCATCTTCATATTTGTCTTTTAGTCATTTAATGAAACTAATGACAAAGCATGAAAAGGAACCTTCTCTTCCCTTTCCACGTAAAACACACACACACACACACACACACACACACACACACAGATATATATATATATATATATATATATATATTCTTTAATTAATTAATATGATATATATATATGTATATTAATGCTGAGGTGGTCCAGTCACACTGGGGTCCTACCGAGTCCCGGTATGGAAAAATCACTGGAAACCTTTTCAGCAATATCGATATCGCGATCTCATCGGGACATATCTCGATCTCATTGGGATCCATTTAGCCCGTTTGCTCTCCATATATTGGAACTCTGTCCAAAACTATTTTCCGAATTCTCCGAGACACTCTTATGCGTGTGACCCATTAGGTTCCCGGTTATGTTGGCCACTTAGATTAACACTTAATTTGAGCAAGTCATGGGTGGTATCTAGCAACACATCATGACCCCCAATTGACCGGAAAGTAATTGGTTTGACGAATGAACATGTATTCTGAAGTAAATCACACGTTAATATATTGAGTAATAATATGACCAAGATACACAAGAAGGGGGGGTTGAATTGTGATAAATTTTTTTTTAATCTCTTCAATTACAATTGCTTGTTCTTTCAGAAAACTTATCTTAAATCAATTCTTAACTAGTTTGAAAAACTTTGTTAATAATGAAAACTACGATTTAAGAACGATAAGAGTTAGAGAGAAACACAAAGAATTTTATCTGGTTCACCCAAACCGTGGGCTCGTCCGATCCTCGATATTCTTCCGAGATTTTCACTATCTCAAACGATTACAAGTATTCTTTAGACCGAGCCTCTTGGTCTCTTAACAATAAGTATTCTTTTACTCTTAGCCTCTTGAGTTATCTGTAGCACTTTTCAAAATGAAAAAGCGATAAAGAGCTTTTACAAAAGTGTTGCTCTTTACAATATACACTCGAAAAATAGTTCGCAATTTTCTCTCGGATAAACAGATATTGAATACGAGTTTCATTCACTTTTTAAAAGTTATTTCTTCTTCATTCTCGACTCTTATTTATAGTCGGAACTTCAACTGTTTCTTGACTATCTCTTCTTGAATCTTTAAAGCGGTTATTCGGTTTAGCTCAATGAACCGTCTTAAACTGAAGTTTCTTTCTTAGTCTTATTTTCATATCGCTCGCTTTTGTCTTCGTAAAGCTTAAATGCCTTTTGTATCGTCTGCTTTTTCTTCGTAAAGCTTCAGTCTGCTTTTTGTATCGTCTGCTTTTTGTCTTCGTAAAGGTTCCGTCTGTTTTTTGTCTTCGTAAAGCTTCATGCGCCTTTTGTATCGCTCGCTTTTGTCTTCGTAAAGCTTAAATGCGCTTTTGTATCGCCTGCTTTTGTCTTCGTAAAGCTTAGCCTACATTTTTGTATCGCCTCGCTTTTCTTATTAAAGCTTAAATACCTTTTTATTATGCCTTTTGTATAAATGCGCTTTTGTATAAATGCTTTTCCTTCCATCGCTTTTCTTACATCTTTTTTTCTTAGTATATTTCTCTTTGTTTATTATCAAAATTATTTAATCGTGAAGTCGGTTTGACTTAACATTCTCCCCTTTTGATAATAACAAATACTTGTGAAAATATGAAAAGTATCATATACTTGTGATTTATCTGAAGTATTGAGAAAAAAATTATCTTCATCCTTCCAAATTGATTTTTCCTTCTCCTTCTCTCATCCTTCTCCTTCTCCCTATTTGTTATTGATCAAACAATTATTTTCCAATATGCTTCATCAACTTTTTCAGCATCTTCTTAATCTTCTTCATATCTTTATCAAGCTTCGAACATGCTTCTTTAGTGTTGATGATTCATCTTGATCGAGTCTTGTCTTAACAACTTGCTTTTCAATGATAGCCCTTTGTTGTTGTATAAGCTTCCTTGTTAAAGACATTTGGTTCAATGATTTGCGAAGAGGAGGAGGAACAAATACACTTGTTCATTGATATCAAGATCATAGGAATCTCTTATTCGTTGAAAAGTGCGTCCAAACCATGGCATAGCTTCGTAATTGAACGATCTCCCACGAGAGGTCGATTTCGCAAAATGTTACGTATTATAGTAAAACAACATTACGAGTTGCCAATCGAGCGAACAATCTTGACCCATTCGATATTGCCTCCACATGGATCATCTGCTGTTGCCTTAGTTAGACTTGGTCACGGATCTTGATACACGCAGATGGATGACCACTCCTTTTCTCCTTACATCTTGCATCAATCAATTTCTTGCCTCTGCAATCGATCGCAGACATTTCATCCAATCTGGCTCTGGTTGAACTTTCGACTTTAGCTTCTCATAATTGAGTTCAACAAAATTTGGTGGTTGAAGATCGGTACCACCTTGATTATTATCTTGCTCGATATAGGATAAGAAGTGATATGCTCTCAAATGGCTCACGTGGATATGGTTCTCTCCCAACTCTCTTGATTGATCATAGAAATTTTTGTAACCCTATCCAACGGATGTAAAATGCCATTATCATATTCAAGTGATTTGAAGAAGGCTTTCACATATCTCTTTGGTTTGTCTCGGATGATGACAGACTTGGTCTTCTTCTCCTCTATTACAACCAATCTGTGTTCCCAACTTTCTCTTTGAAAAGTTAAATACTTGGATGGAACATTAGTCATCACACTTACAACTTTCGAAGTAGCCTTCGTCCCCAAAACATGTGTAGCAACTTGTTTATGGACAAGTGTGGACTGAAAAGTAGTAGGAACTATTTCTTCAAAATTGAATTATTAAGAATTTTGTGAGAATCCTTAATATTACCATAACAGACTTCCACAATTGCTTGATGGCGGCTTCCATATTAACCAATGACCTCAACAAAGACTAACGACATATCACGTGATTGTTTAGAAATGTCAACAACAGTTTCTTCTAGCCTTGTCTTCTTAGCCTTTGCCTCTGTTGTTGGATTTTCTTCTTTTCTTGCACTCATTTTCTTTAACCTTGGTGACCTCTTGGATTGAACTTTCTTCTTCTCAGGTTCTTCTACTTTCCTTTTCCTTCATTTCCTTGAGATTGAGTTTACGAAACTTTCTCGAGGATTGATGATGATGATTTTGTAGCTTTTGATCTCATCGTTCATAATGCTTTGGTTTGCTCGAATCTCTGGAAGGATCGGCTTTTTCTCATCGCACGTTTCCTTTGTGAGTGGCGTTCTTGCTTGCTTATGAATGTTACTTACCAAAGGTTCCCCTTTCCGCTTTAAGTCACCTGATTCAAAAAATCGAACAGTTCTTGACTTCGACTCCTGAGAGTGTGATCTTCTCTCCTTCATAGAGGATTTCTTCGGTTTAGGCTCCCCCTCAGTTGTTGCTTTCCTTGATTCTTCTGCTCCTTGTTTATCTGAAAATCTCAGACCCATTTTGGCAATTGATGTAGAGTCTATATAACTTCTTACAGATACCTTACATCGACTCCCAACTCCAATCGATTCACGATTCTTTAAACATCCTTGTCAACAACATCCCATACGGAGAGTGTTTGTATCCTTTATTGATTTAACCATATATTGATAAATCAAAAATGGTAAATTTATTGGTTGGTGATTCAGGAGATGAAGGATACATTGTTCATCCAAAGTAGTGACTTGATGTCTTGAACCTATCCTAGGTAACACAGTCACACAAAGCAATGAAACAAAACCCTTGCCTTTGGTACAAGCCAAGAGGCTCTTCTTTCGATTGGGTTGTTACGACCATAAAGTTGACGAGTAACTTCATCTTCGTTCAACTTGACTTAGTCATCCATTTCACCATGTTAGTAGGTTGAACTCCACTACTCGGACATTCAGTGACTCTTTCCAGTAACTCCTTGGTTACTATAACAGGGAGTGTTTATACATACGATACGATAGTATTATCCACACTTTTAGTATGTTTCCAGAACTCATAAACTTCGTTGAGATAAACTTGCTCTCGTATTTGAAAGAAGTTTCTCCATCCTGCCTCTATTATCTCCAGCTCTATATCCATTTGTTCCCTTCTTAGATCTTCAAAGTTTACCAATCTTCCCAGGTTGCTCTGGCTCGACTTCGCAAAATGGGCTTGACATTCATCTTGTTGATTACGGTGAATAGGAACTTGCTTGAAGAGTTTTCAGAGAGATTTGAGAGAACTAGCAATTTACGAATTTGTTAGAGATTCCAAGCGTCGGTTTAGGGATTTTATAGCAAATTCTAGAACGATTAATACTTCTCGATGATCGATGACCTTTTCCTCTAAAATTTTCTTTGTGAAAGAAGTTTTAAGTCCGAAACCGTCAACGCCGTTTAACTCCACCGTTTCATTGTCTTTCTTTTGAAAAATCGATGATCAATCATTAACTCTGCCGCCTTTCTGTCTTTGTCTTTTAAAATCGGATGAATGATCCGTTAACTCCTCCGTCTATCTACTTCTTCTTTGCAAAAACCGGATGATTGATGCATTATCTCCTCCGTCTATCTGCTTCTTTTTGCGAAAACCGGATGATTGGTCGTTAACATCACCATATTGAAGTTGCGTCGATTTCTTTAAAGCGATCTTCAACTTAGTGGTTTTGTGAAGATATCGCCACTGAAATTTCGTTTCCACGAATTGTAGATGACAACTTTCTTACGAGCGTAATCTCTCAAGAAATGATGTCTAACTTCAATGTGCTTCACCTTGAATGTTGAATTGGATTCTTTGACAAGTGATGGTATTTGGTGTTGTCGCAGATATTGGAATCTCTTCCTCTTGTATTGAGTAGTCCTCAATTGATACTTGATCCACGATGCTTGTGAGCAACAACTTCATGGCGGACATATATTCAACCTGCGGTTGATAATGCAATCGAGCTTTGTCTCTTGCTTGACCATGACACGTGTTTGGTCGAGTAGTGACAACCACCACTCGTGCTCTTCCTTTCAATCCTATCACCGGCATAGTCCGCATCGCAATATCCATTCAACCTGAAATCTTTACCTTTCTCATACATTAAGCAAAGATCGGTAGTACTGCGAGATATCTCAAAATTCGTTTCTGACTATGTAATGAGATTCTCTAGGATCGGCTGAAACCTTGCACACAAGCATACACCGAATAGAATGTCGGTCTACTTGCTGTAAGATAAAGCAAAGAACCAATCATCCTCTAAATAGGGTTTGATCCACCTTCTTACCACTTTCGTCTTTCGACAACAAGTTTGAAGGATGCATCGGTGTAGACATACTTTTAACCTTTGCACATATCAAATTTAGACAACAATTACGTGACATATTTTTGTTGATGAATAAAAATCTTATCCTTAGTTTGCTTTACTTGCAATCCAAGAAAGAATTTTAACTCACCCATCATGCTCATCTCAAATTCATTTTCATCATATTTTCAAAGCTTATGCATAACCTTTTGAGGTGGCACCAAAATAATATCATCAACATAGATTTGCACATAATAAAATCATTATACAAGTTCTTCCTAAAAGAGTTTTGTCAACTTTACCTCTAGTAAATCCATTTTCAATAAGAAATGAGCTCGAGACGATCATACCATGCTCTAGAGTGCATTTGATCCATATAAGGCTTTATGAAGTCTCAGAGACATGATCTGGATACTTTATATCCTCAAATCCAGGAGGTTGCTTGACATAGACTTCTTCATCTATAAAGCCATTCAAAATGCACTTTTACATCTATCCTAAAAAGCTTTATGTCATGGCAAACAAAGATATGCAAGCGGTATCCTTATTGCTTCAAGTCTTGCTCTTTGGAGCATATGTCTCATTATAGTCTATTCCTTCCTGCTGATTATAGCCTTGTGCTACTAATCTTGCCTTGTTGCAACTTACTTTTCTGATTCGTCTAGCTTATTCTTGAATATCCATCTAGTACCAATAATGGATTTCTTTTGGGTTTAGGAACTAAGGACGGACTTTATTCCTCTTGAATTGATTCAACTCCTCTTGCATAGCTAATATCCATGCTTCATCTTTTAGAGCTTCATCAATCTTTTTAGGTTCTACTTGAGATATAAATGCCACGTTGGCTTCTCTTACGAACTTGGACCTTGTTCTTACACCTTCCGAGGTTTCTCAGATAATTGACTCTTTAGGATGAGAGCTTTTGTATCTCCAATCTTTCTTTAACTCAAAATTCTTAGAGATATCTGTCTTTTCATCATGAAGTGTTCCTGATGAGGATACTTCCTTACACTGCGTCAAGGGCACTATAACAGCATCATCTTCTGATTCCTCTTTCTTATTGGGTTGAGAGCTATCATCGAACTTAACGTGAATAGTTTCTTCAACAGTCTTTGAGGTGAGGTTGAAGACTCTAAATGCCTTTGAAGTGAGAGAATAGCCTAGAAAAATTCCTGAAAGTGTCTTCGCATCAAATTTATCCAGAGCTTCCTTTGTGTTCCAGAAAAGTGCACTTGCAGCCAAAAGGATGGAAATAAGAAATGTTTGGTCTCCTTCCATTCCACAACTCATAGGGAGTTTTCTTCAGCATTGGTCGCAGCAGCACTCTATTCTGAATGTAACATGCTTTGTATTGATGACTTACGCTTGAAGTATTTAGGAAGATTCCTCTTGCACAACATTGTTCTTTCCATCTCTTGAATCGTCCTATTCTTCCTCTCAACAACTCCATTCTGCTGTGGAGTCCTTGGGGCGAAGAAGTTATGAAAATTCCTTTTCTTCGCAGAATACTCAACTTCTCATTTTCAAATTCTCCTCCATGATCACTCCTTATGCTTGCTATAGACATTCCTCTTTCATTTTGTAATCTCATGGAAAGGTTTCTAAAACACTTGAAAGACTCATCTTTATGTGATAGAAAAGTATCCAACAAAACCTTGTAAAATCATCAACAATCACAAGTCCACACTTCTTTCCACCAAGACTTATTGTTCTTGTTGGACCAAATAAGTCCATATGTAACAACTCAAGTGGTCTAGAAGAAGTTATGAAATGTTTTGAAGAGAAAGAGGTTTTAACTTGTTTCCTTTCTCGACAACTTTCACAAAAGAAATCTTTGTCAAAACAATTTGTGGAAAACCTTTTACCAAATCATGTTTCAAAAGTTTTGAAATATGTTTAAAAGCCACATGACCTAGTTTTTATGCTAGATCGGTCTTTAATCTTGATGATAGAAAACATGAAATATTTTGAGACTGAAAACATCTAAATCAATTTTATAAAGATTGTTTTGTCTTTTGGCTGAAAAGAAGATGGAACCATCTTTATTCTTGACTTCACAAAATTTTGATTAAAAGAAACTTCAAAACCGAATCACATAATTGACTAATACTTATCAAGTTATGCTTTAAACCATCAACTAGTAGTACGTTATTAATGCATGCATGAGAATTCTTACCAATCTTACCAAACCCGATTATCTTTCCTTGTTGGTTGTCTCCAAAAGTTCTGATCCTCCTTTCTTGTCTTGAAGATCTAGGAACATAGACTTGTTTCCGTCATGTGGCCGCGAGCATCCTTGTCCATATACCAATGGTGCTTGCTAGTTCTTCCAACGAAGGATTTACGTAGGAGATATTATTTTATTTTTAGGTACCCATTCTCTTGGGTCCTTTAGGGTTAATCGATTTAATGAATGATAATGATGTGTAGAATGATAATGTTGATGACCTTTCGAAAGTCGATTGATATATTTTCTTATTTTTTGAGCAACCGATTTTACTATGTAATCTTTGCTTATTTTTAGTAAACCCTAATCCAGTTTTATCCTCTGATGTCTCAGATTCTCCTATCATTTTATTCATCTTTTTGTACTATCTGTAAATTTAGCTAGATCAATTGAGAGATTATTAATTCTCGCTTCAATTGATTAATCTCTTGAGATCTATCTACAACTTTGTTGTTATTCAATTCCTCGACTTGCTTTCTCAAACTTATATTCTCACTCTCTATCTCATGAGTATGTTTGAGGTTTTCTACATATTTCTTCTTCAATACCTTGTCTTGTTTCGAATAGCATGAGAATCCTCTAACAATTACGAATATGCATCTTGTATATCATTATAGTGGAAGTTACCTCCTCATCACTTTCTTCTTCAACTACTGGACATATGTTAGCATGTTACGGCGCCAGAACTTGTATCTAATTACGATGAATCCAGATCTTCCCACGTTGCCATCATGCTTTTCTTGTTATCTCTACTCCTTCGGGTTGTCTTTTCAACATTGGACACTCGGACTTGTAATGTCCCGCTTCTTGCATTCATAACGGTAATGGATGCTTTATCGACTTTTCATCGTCTTTGCATTGTTCCTTCTAAATGTTGAATTTCCTTTGGACTTCTTTTCCACATTCTTCTTATCTTTCTTGAAATGAAAGATAGCTCATCGCCTTCATCACTTGATTGATTACGACTTCTTGGAATCATCATCCTTTGCTTCTTGATCTTTAACGCCTTTGATGTATTCCTTTTGTTTTCTTCTTGGATTTTGTGATTCTTTTGACTTGCTTTGAGCACTATGGACTTCTCCTTTTGGGCTTATCTTCCGCATCAAGCTCTGCCGTGTATCTTCAACGATCCAAGCAATTCATCAAGCTTGATGACGCTTAGGTCTTTGGCTTCTTATGCAGCGATTACTTTGGGTCTCCATCTTTTGGGCGGACTCCTCAAAATCTTTCGAACATGGTCTTGATGTTATACGTTCTTCCAAGAGCTTTTAGCCCATTAACAATTGTTTGGAATCTTCCAAACATTTGATCAATGGTCTCTTCTTCTTTCATCTTGAATAACTTCGTCTTGATGCACCAAAATACTTATCTTGGACTCCTTCACTTGATTTGTTCCTTCATGTGCAATTGATAATGTATCCCACATTTCTTTGGCGATCGCATCCATGCACTTTGTCATACTCGCTTCGCTTCGATGCACAACTCAAGAAAATTTCGCTTTGGAGTTTAGTTGAAATCTTGCTTTTTGCTCACCGTCCATCTTTCTCGTGGAATTGGATTTTATCATCATCTTCAGTGTGTAAGGTCCATTCTCGATGATGTCCCAAAGGTCAATATGAGTAGACTCGATAAACAATCTCATCCGATCCTTCCAATAGTGGTAATCTTCACCATTGAATCTTTGGAGGTCGGTGGTGAGGCTCTTACGCAATATACGTGTGTGATTCCACCATTTTCTTTAGTTCACACTTTATTAGAGTGATTTTGAACACCTCGCTCGATACCAATTGAAGTAAATCACACGTTAATATATTGAGTAATAATATGACCAAGATACACTGAAGGGGGTTGAATTGTGATAAATTTTTTAAATCTCTTGATTACAATTGCTTGTTCTTTCGAAAAACTTATCTTAAATCAATTCTTAACTAGTTTGAAAAACTTTGTTAATAATGAAAACTATGATTTAAGAACGATAAGAGTTAGAGAGAAACACAACAATTTTATCTGGTTCACCCCAAACCGTAATACGTCCGATCCTCGAGATATTCTTCCGAGATTTTCACTATCTCAAACTGATTACAAGTATTCTTTAGATGAGCCTCTTTAGGTCTCTTAACAGCAAGTATTCTTTTACTCTTAGCCTCTTGAGTTATCTCAGAGCACTTTTTCAAAATGAAAAGCGATAAAGAGCTTTTACAAAGTGTTGCTCTTTAATATACACTCGAAAAATAGTTCGCAATTTTCTCTCGGATAAACAGATATTGAATACGAGTTTCATTCACTTTTTCAAAAGTTATTTCTTCTTCATTCTCGACTCTTATTTATAGTGAAACTTCAACTGCTTTGACTATCTGCTTGAATCTTTAAAGAACGGTTATTCAGTTTAGCTCAGAACTGTCTTAAACGATGTTTCTTTCTTCCGCCTTATTTTCATATCGCTCGCTTTTGTCTTCGTAAAGCTTAAATGCGCTTTTGTATCGTCTCGCTTTTCTTCGTAAAGCTTACATGCGCTTTTGTATAAATGCCTTTTTGTCTTCGTAAAGCTTAGTCATTTTTGTCTTCGTAAAGCTTAAAATGCCTTTTGTATCGCTCCTTTTGTCTTAAGTAAAGCTTAAAATGCCTTTTGTATCATCGCTTTTTGTCTTTGTAAAGCTTAAATGCTTTTTGTATTGTCTTTTTTTTCTTAAAAAGCTTAAAATGCTTTTTTATAAATGCTTTTTGTATAAATGCGCTTTTGTATAAATGCTTTTCCTTCCATCTGCTTTTCTTCCGCCCTTTTCCTTCCATCTGTTTTTCTTCCGTCTGCTTTTTCTTCCGTATATTTCTCTTTGTTTATTATCAAAATTATTTAATACGTGAAGTCTGGTTTTGACTTAACATATTCATCATGAACCATATCACGAACCTTTCCATAGACAATTACCGTGCAATTAGTCCTTTCACCATGCTATACCCCACTTGGTTATGAGTATGGGCAAAGTGTCAACTCTTTACTAGACCGACTATGTCAAATCTAGTCCAAGTGATATCGCTTCTTGTCTGGGACTCATTACTTAATATGTCAATGAAGACATTCTTCATGACATATATGCTCCGGCCAGAGACTTCCAAGTAATGACCTTGACAAGAGGCCATGAGTATCATCTTCTGCTATCACAGAAGTGGTGAATCCTCTATTGGCTACTCAATTACCTTGAATACCTCAAGTCGCACCCAATCACCACCCTATGAGCAACCTCTGTAAGGCAACAAGGAATGGAGTCAAAGCACAGAATCAGTATCCAAGATATCCTTGAGCACCTCAAGTCGAAGGATACTTGCACTATTGCTATGATGAGATTATCATTGACATTAGAATAGGACATCCATGTGATGATCTCATAGCAGGTCATCCAATGTACTTACTACCTCTAGTAAGCATTCACATCTCAACCCTAAATATCTCATATTTACGACCACGAAATCCACCGCTGATCAAATCGAGGAGCTTGAGATGTGTTAGTCTCTCCGGATTCTTCTTTGTCCGGTCTCGGTAATCCTATGACTAGGGATAATTTAGATCTTGACATAATTGCACATGATAGGAATCTCGGTGGTATGATCACATCACAATTTCCTTCATGCTATGTCATATATCATGGACTTCATTAATTTGCTTATAGATCAATATCCATTCATAAATAATGAACATCGAATTAATGAAATATGCCTTTCTTTATTTATTCATAAAGTATGTACAAACTTTGTACAAAATGCGCTAAAGGCGATTGCCTTGAGGCACTACTCTAACAATCTCTCACTTGACCTAAGCGAATCGCCTTGATATGTAATACCATAAAGAGTACATGAGAATCAAAACTCTTTTGTGATAATGGCTTTGTCAGCGGATCATCAATATTACGCTCGGTGGGAATTCTCTCGATCTGGACATCACCTCGTCCTATGATCTCCACGATCGATGATATTTGCATGAGTACGTTTGGATCGTTGATGAGACCTTGGTTCTTTCGCTGCAAGAATAGCCTCATTGTTGTCACAATACAATGCATGGGCCCATCACATTAGGAACCACACCAAGTTCATAATGAACTTTTGATCCAAATTGCTTCCTTTCTTTATACTCAAGCGGCAATGTACTCTGCCTTCGATCGTTGAATCGGCGGTTGTCTCTTGTTTGGAACTCTTCCAACTAAGCGCCCGTCATTCGATCTTGAATCGTAACTGATTGGGATTTGGAATCATCCTTATCAGTTGAAAACGGCATCTGATACCGCTCACTTTGAGATCTCCATCTCCATATATCAAGAAAACATCTTTAGTCCTTCGCAAGTACTTGAGGATATTCTTGAAAGCCACCCAGTGACCCTCACCAAGATCCGATTGGTATCTGCTCGTAACACTTAAAGCATATGATACATCGGGTCTCGTACATAGCATAGCATACATGATAGATCCTACCGCAGATGCATACGGATCATATTCATATCCTCTCATCTTGTGTCTTAGGACACATAGATTTGAGTGTTATCCCATGAGTCACGAGAAGGTAGCCTCTCTTGGATTGCTCCATGCTAAACCTTTTTAGCATCTTGTCTATGTACGTTGATTGTGAAAGACCAAACAACCTTTTTGATCTATCTCTATAGATCTTTATCCCAAGGATATAAGTTGCTTCACCAAGGTCTTTCATGGCAAATTGTTTGGACAACCAAATCTTCACCGATTGTAGCATAGAGACATCGTTTCCTAGCAATAATATGTCATCTACATATAAAACAAGGAATACGATTGCAGTCCCATTAACCTTCTTATACACACAGTGTTCATCCAGATTTTGTGAGAAACCAAACTCTTTGACTACCTCATCAAAACGGATATTCCAACTCCTGGATGCTTGTTTTAATCCATAGATGGATTTCTGAAGCTTGCATACCTTTTCGCCATCATAGGAGGTGAAGCCCTCAGGTTGTGTCATATACACATCCTCAGCTAGATTTTCATTTAGGAAAGCTGTCTTCACATCCATTTGCTATATCTCATAATCATAATGAGTGGCAATGGCTAGGAGTATTCTAATGGATTTAAGCTTTGCTACTGGGCTAAAGGTCTCTTCTTAGTCAACTTCTTGTCTTTGACGAAAACCTTTAGCCACAAGCCTTGCTTTATAGGTAATCACATTACCATCCATGTCGGTTTTCTTTTTGAAAACGCACTTACACCCTATGGGTTTGATTCCTTCAGGTGCCTCAACCAAAGTCCATACTTGGTTTTCATACATGGAATCCATTTCAACCTTCATGGCATGAAGCCATTTCTCAGACTTTGAACTCTTCAGAACCTCTTCATAGGTGGTAGGCTCATTATCTTCTATGAGCAATACGTCATGTTGTTCATTCAAGAGAAATCCATATCTCTCGGGAACAGAGCGTATCTTACGTGACCTACAAACTTCGTGTGTTGTAGAAGGTTGAACTGTTACTTCATCTGTATGAGTCACAGTTTCAGGTTCAGGCAGTTGATCTGCGTCTGTTTGAGCATCTTGAACTTCTTCAAGTTCTATTTTGCTCCCACTGTCTTCTTGTAAAAGAAACTCTTTCTCTAAAAAGACAGCATGCTTCGAAACAAACACCTTTTGTTCCTCAAGAAGTAGAATTGATATCCCATTGTTTCTTTAGGATATCATACGAACAAACACTTGTCAGACTTTGCATCAAGTTTATCTGACTGTGTCCGCTTCATATAAGCAGGACAACCCCAAACTTTCAAATGAGTAAGATAGGGTCTTTTTTTAGTCCATATCTCATATGGAGTAACATCAACTGTCTTTGATGGAACTCTGTTTAGCAAGTAAACAGTTTTCTCGAGTGCATACCCCCAAAATTTTTTTGGTAACTTTGCAAAGCCCATCATTGATCGTACCATATCTAACAAGGTTCGATTTCTCCTTTCTGCCACACCATTATGCTGTGGTGTGTTAGGAGGAGTCCATTGAGATAAAATCCCATTATCTTTGAGATAATCAAAAAACTGTTGGTCTAAGTATTCCCCACCACGATCTGATCGTAATGTCTTGATACTTTTCCCAAGTTGGTTTTCTACTTCATTTCTGAATTGTTTGAACTTTTCAAATGCTTGATTTGTATCTCATCGAATCTGGTACCCATATCGAGAATAATCATCGAGAAAGGTAATGAAGTAAAGACAACCACTTCTGGCATGGATGGACATCGGACCACATACATTTGAATGTATTAGGTCTAATACTCCAGTCGCTCGTTCACCCTTTCCCTTAAAGGGTAATTTAGTCATCTTGCCTAATAAACAAGATTCGCATGTGTCATATGATTCATAATCAAATGACCCTAAACTACCACTCTTATGGAGCTCAGCTATGCGTCTCTCATTTATATGGCCAAGGTGACAATGCCATAAGTAAGTTGATTTTAAATTATCTTGTTTATGTCTTTTCGTGTCATTGACACTCATAATTGGATGTGACATATCTAATATGTAAATTCCATTGCATAATGTACCAGTACCATAAAGCATTCCATTCAAATTAATAGAACAACCATTGATACTAAAAGTCAAATGGAAACCAGCTCTATTTAAACAAGAAACAGACAATATGTTCTTTGTTAATACAGGTACAAAATAACATTCATCCAATTTAATTACAAGCCCACTGGGGAGTGACAAGAAATAAGTGCCTATGGCTAATGCAGCAACTCTTGCTCCATTTCCTACACGCGGGTCTATCTCTCCCTTCATGAGTTGTCTACAGTCCCTGAGGCCCTGCATATCATTGCATATGTGTGAGCCACAACTGGTATCTAATACCCATATGTTATGGTCAGAAACAATATTAACCTCAATGACAAACATACCTGAAGAAGTCAAGGCATCTGATGCCTTCTTCTATTTCAATTCTTCCAGATAGACTTTACAGTTCCGCTTCCAGTGGCCAGTCTTGCCACAATGGAAACAAGTTCCTTTTGGTGCAGTTTCTTTGGTTTTCTTCTTGGCTACACTTCCTTTCGGTTTCTTAGACCTTTTCTTCTTCAGCTTCTTTTTCTTTGAACCAGAAGAAGAGTCCACCATAAGCACTTGCTTGCTATCCTTCTTGATAGCTTGCTCTGCGGTCTTGAGCAGATTGATCAACTCAGGGATTGTTGTGGATATTTGGTTCATCCGATAGTTTAACACAAACTGTGAATAACTATCAGACAATCCAACCAGAATTAAGTCAACACTTAATTCATAATCCATAACAAAACCTAAGACAGCCAACCTCTCAATATACCCATTCATCTTCAGTGCATACTGCACTGCAGATGAACTTGGAGTCCTCTTAGTAGTGAAGAGTAGCCTCGAGGTCTCGAACCTTTCAGACCGAGCTTGCTCATCAAACAGCTCCCTAAGATGAAACACTATGGTATTAGCATCCATAGACTCATGCTGCTTCTGCAGCTCTGGTGACTTAGATGCGAGCATAATGCAGGTAGCCATGTCACTGTCTTTAAGATGCTTACGATATGCTTTATGATCCTCATCAGAAGCATCAGCAGCAGGTGGATCAGGAAGTGGAACATCTAGGACATATCCCAGTTCCTCAGACCTGAGAACAATTCTCAGATTTTTCAGCCAATCTAGAAAGTTGGGTCCAATTAATTTGTTCGAGTCCATAAGCGAGCGCAAGTTCACACTTGATGTCGGGTCCTGGACCCAACTAAATATAACTTACACTTATCACTTGCATTGATACCACAATAATGTCGGACCCCGTTTCAAGAGCCCAACTTCCGTAGTCCTGAAACCTTGCGCTTAGGACATTGCAGTGCTATTCGTTGTTGTTCCATAAAAGTGATGAGCGCACACTACCTAAACATCGTAATCACAAATTGACTTGTTCATATCAAATATAGCTTAAAGCCTCACGTTCGCATAGAGGAAAGAATCACCTTAATCGAAGTTATATAACTCAAGATACACTCCAAAAAAACCTAGATGAGTTCATACTCGAAACATGCTCTCTTAACCGGCCTCTCACTTCCTTTAATGAGAACTTCCTCAATTTCACTCCAAATGATACCAATTTTTGTATCAAGAAAGATATATGTCTTATAAATCCAATGGTTCAAGTCTCACCTCAATTGGAGGTCGGATGAGGGATTTATACCCAAAAGAATAGACCATGCTCACTTCAAAAATCCAAAAGAAACTCTTTTGGCGTGATTCTCATAAATTTTAATATAGAAGTCGGATTGTGTTCGTTATTTCACCATTTGAAAGTGGATATCTAGATCTACAACTCTTATGAAGATCACAAAACGAAATTCGGCCTCTAACTTTGTCCAATTTGCACTTTTTCCCGTAGCTGTCCGTTAAACGGACATGCATGTCCGTTTAACGGACACGTTCGGGTGGATGGGTACCAAATGGTTCGCAAATGTCCGTTAAACGGACATGCAAGTCCGTATAACGGAAATGGACAGGTGAAGAGGTGTTTTGGAACCTGAGGCTGTCCGTTTAACGGAAATTCATGTCCGTTTAATGGACACGCCATTTTCCAGAACTTCCAACCTCTCATCCTTAAAACCATTTGAGACTACCACCTTTCTAAACTCATAACTTCTTATGCCTAGCTCCAATTGGTGCATAATATACCTTCATGGAAAGATAATAAGATTATCTACAACTATCATGAAGGATGATAAAGCTAATTTCCTCATTAATCAAGGAAAAATACCACTCAAAGGACACTGCTCATTAAAGACCAATGTAATAGTACATGAACAGTAACTGAATGTGTTCTTCACCTCATAACTTTTTAACCCTAAGTCCAAATGAAGCAAATCATACACCCTTAGAAAGCTCTGAACTTCTAATACAATCTTCATGAAGACTTCCTGATCTAAATCAAGCCCTAAGAGGGTCTAAAACTGAAACGAAGTTCTGTCAAATTTTAGGAAACTTTGACAGCACTTCCCTTGAAAAATGCAACTAACCAATTTGCAATTCTAATGCTTCCACCTGCAAAAAAGTCAACATGCAACCTCATGTAACACAACTTAATCCCAAGAGTAACTCCAACTCAATTCAAGGCAAAAACCACACTCCTAACATTCTAATCATATCCAAGCTATACAATGATGCAATTGTTTCAAAACATACATGAATTGCTCAAAATACATTAGAACTGAATATTCTTGCTTCCATATGAAAAATATGAGTTATTACAAAGCTTTAGAGGGCATTTTAAGCCACTACATCAAATCGAAAACATAAACTTGCAAAAACATCATTTTCCCAAAATGCATCTAAAGCATTGATTTACAAAAGTTATCTTGAAAATACAAAATCAAAACACTAAGATCTTGGAGTATGCCTTGAGCTCATTCTTCGAGATCCCGATCTTCACCTGGAGATGGGATGGGAAGGTGGGGGTGAGTTTTTCCTCGTGGGTAAAACGTTTATATTTAGGCTACTAAGCTACATTGTTTCATTAATCATACTTTTAGCACTTTTGTATAGCAATCATACAATCATGCATTTCATGTAATTTATCAATCTCAAAACACAATGTTCATGATCCATGTAATTCTCATTCTTGCAAACATATGCTAACACATAAACACATACTGATGGTTGAAAAGTCCACGGAGTTCTTGATGAGCTACACAAGTGTAGTCATATCTTTGAGGAGTCCAAACAGAACATCCTTGCCACAATCAGACAACCGGCGAAGGCTATCTTGGTCGATGTGCACGTGACTTTCTTTGGTGGACTTAACTAACCCACATAACACTGAATTTCATGCATAAAACTGGACTTGTCTTGTCCATCGACTGATTTTATGAAAATGGATTTTCATGCATCCATAAAGTGATTCTTGAAAATGATATATTTCATGCTTAGCTCACATTTCATTATCTCATTCATGCTCATTCGATTCATGGCAATTTCAAGCAATAACAAGCAATGTCATATACTGTTAAAATGCTCACTTAATAACAATCATACATCAACTTACGTACATGATCAAGGCACAGTTAATGCTTAACTCAAATAGTTACAAATCATTAATTTCATTAGTTAAAGTAGCATTTAATACTTACTAACATAAAGATAAAAGTGAAACCCACCTTATAACTTGCTAAATCCTTGCTAAATGGGGCTCCTCCTCTTGCTCTTCTCTTTCTTCTTGCCCTTCTTCATCCATGACAAGAAAATAACCTCATATCACTTAGGGTTTCAAAAATTGAAAACCTAAAGAACCTAAATCATGATATGAACTTTAGAATCACTAAACCCATCTTCTTTCTAAGCTATCTAAACCATAACCCAACTAAAAACTCACACTTGAATTCATAACTAACCTTGGTTCTTGACTCAACCAAAGAGCTTCTTGGCTCAAAATGTAGCTTGAACCTTCCTCCACACTTTTCCTTCTTGATCTTTCTTCAAACTTTTGCTTAAACTCTTGAAAAATCAAACCCTAACCAAGCTTTTCTTCTTTTCTCCTTCTTTCTCCACCTTCCACGACACTTCCTCTCTCCCTTTCTCTAATTTTCGAAAATCCTCCTCTCTTCTTCTCCTACTCACTTATTTCCTCTTCCTTTTATACTCCTTCCTAACTCACTTAAGCCCATAAGCCCAAAATCCAACTCTCCTCCTTCCTTCCTTCTTATTTCCTCTTTAACTACTTAAGCCCATTCACTTATTCTTCCTTTCTTCTTCTTTTTTATACTTCTTTCATTTAACTTAAGCCCAAGCCCACTCCTTCACTTAATTCCTTCTTCTTCTTATACTTCCCTACTACAACTTGCTTAGGCCCATACAAGCCCATTGCATTTAATCTTAACCTAACTAACCAACTAACATATTAAATGTTATTAACTCTTACCTAACTTATTACTTAATGTTATCTAACTTAATCAATTAATGCTACTTACTCATTTAATGTCATATGCTATTTAATGCTATAATCTCAAATAATGCTAACTCAATTACTTAATTAGTCTAATCATGCTTAATTAAATAAAATTTTTTTTGGGGCTAACATTTCTCCCCCCCTTAAGAAATTTCGCCCTCGAAATTCTTACCTGATTCATTGAAGAGGTGTGGATACTTCTCCTTCATTACATCCAAAGGTTCCCACGTCGCCTCTTCAACTGCATGATTCCTCCAAAGGACTTTAACTAGTTGAACTGTCTTGTTAGGAGAACTTTTACGCTTAGTCCGGTACCCACCGGCATCTCCTCATAGCTCGAGATCATCACTCAATTTGAACCTCCGAGGTTTGAATAATGTGAGAAGGATCTGATCTGTACCTTCTCAACATGGAAACATGAAAAACATCATGGATCTGAGACAACTCTGGAGGCAATGCCAACCTGTAAGCTAACGGCCCTATCCTCTCTAGAATCTCATACGGACCTACATAACGAGGACTTAACTTCCTTTCCTACCAAACCTCATGGCCCTTTCCATGGAGAGGTCTTAAGGAATACTTTGTCACCCATCGCATACTCCATTTCCTTTACGTGAGCATCTGCATAACTTTTCATTATGTCTGCTGCGCCTTGACCACCGCTGATCAAACTAACCTTATCCATTGTCATCCGAACCAATTACGGTCCTCTAGCTTCCTCTCACCTTCTTCATCTCAACATATAGGAGTCTGCATCTCCGCCATATAGCGCTTCATAAGGAGCCATCTGAATGCTCGAGTGGTACGAATTGTTATAGACAAATTCGACCAACGGCAATTGTTCATCCCATGCTCCTTTGAAGTCCATGACACATGCTCTGAGCATTCCCTCTAGGGTGCGAATAGTCCTCTCGGGTCGACCATCCGTCGAGGATGAAATCTTGTCTTGAAAATTCAACTTAGTCCCTAGAGCTTCTGTAAACTTCCCCAAAATCTCGACGTAAATCGAGGATCCCTATCGGATACTATAGAATCTGGAACTCCATATAATCTTACCAATTCATCAATATACTTCCTGGCTAAAACTTGCAATGAATCTGTTTGCTTGATTGCCAGAAAATGGGCTGACTTGGTCAACCGATCAACAATAACCCAAATGACATCATGCTTCTTGCTGGTCCTAGGCAAGCCCATCAGAAAATCCATCGTGATCCTTTGCCACTTCCATTCAGAATGGACAATGGCCTTAGTATGCATACTGAAGGTGCACAGTGTTCACCTTGATTTGTCGACACACTAGACATCCGCTCACATATTCAGCTACATCCTCTTCATGCCTTTCCACGAAATGTTCCTTCAAATCTCTGTACATTCAGGTGTTGCTGCTGGTGCATGGAATAAGGCGCATTGTGCCTCATCCATGATCTCATCCTTAATCGCCTTATCATTGAATACATAACCTGCTTCCACTACCATTAGCCCATCATCCTTACTTGCACTTCTAGCGCTTACCATGTTGAATTTCATCTCTCGACTTACTTAATTACGTATCCTGCTCCTGCAACTCCTTGACCTTCTCCCTAAGGATAGGTCTCACCTCAATTGAGCAAAATACCATCGATTCATCACCTTTAAAATGATCTTCAACTTGGCCATCTGTTCCAACAGAGGCAAGTAAACGATTACGTAAGATATGGATGACTTCTGCTCAAAGCATCTCGCCACTACATTCGCCTTGCTGGATGATACTCATCATCGGTCATAGTCCTCGAGCAACTCGAACCATCGTCTCTCGCTTTAAATTCAACTCTTTCGACTCATAATGTACTTAAGACTTTTGTGGTCCGTGAAGATCCTAGTCTGAACCCCATATAGGTAGTGTCTCCAAATCTTTAGGGCAAAATTACATTGCTAACTCCAAGTCATGAGTCGGATAATTTAACTCATCTTGCTTCAATCTGCCGTGAAGCATAGGCTATTACTCATCATCCTGCATCAAGACACATCCTAAACCCTTTCTCGAAGAATCATCAGAAACCAGATACCCCTGGTTTCCATTAGGCAAAACCAATCTTGGAGCACTTGTCAATCTGTTCTTGAGCTCCTCAAAGCTCTTCCGACATTCCTCACTCCATATGAATGCTGATTCTTTCTTAATGACTTAGTCATAGGGCGGCTATCATTGAGAATCCTTCCACGAATCTCCTATAATAACTTTGTCAGCCTAGAAAACTCCTTACCTCCTTCACCGCTTGGGCTCTTGCCAATTCACTCATCGCTTCTACTTTCCTCGGATCAACATGGATCCCTTTATTTGGAAATCACATGTCTAGGAAAACTACTTCATGTAGCCAAAATTCAAACTTCTTTGAATTTGGCATCTGACTCTGCTCTCTCAATCTCTGCAATACTATCCGGAGATGATGTTCATGCTCTCCTTCATCCTTGGAATAGACCAGAATGTCATCAATGAACATAATGACAAACTGATCTAAGAATTCATTAAACACCCTATTCATCAGATCCATGAAGGCAGCTGGAGCATTGGTCAATCCGAAGGGCATGACCACAATTCATAGTGCCCGTGAACGGTCCCGAAAGCTATCTTGTTTACATCGGACTCCCTAATTCGGAGTTGATGATAACCTGATCTTAGGTCAATCTTCGAAAAGACCCTTGCTCCCTGCAGCTGATCAAATAAATCATCTATCCGTGGCAACGGATACTTGTTCTGAATCATCATCTTGTTAAGCTTCACGTAGTCTATACACATCCTCCACGTTCCATCCTTCTTCCTAACAAACAGACCGAAACTCCCAAGGTGAAGAACTTCGGCGATGAACCGCTTCTCCAACAACTCTTCTAATCGCTCTGAAGCTCCCTTAACTCACCGGAGCCATCACAGATGGTGGTATCGAGATTGGCGCGGTTTGAGAATCAGTCAATTGCAAACTCAACTTCCTCACCGCGGCAACCCCAGTAACTCTTACGGGAACACATCCGAAAACTCCCGACAACTTTGATAATCCCGCAATCTTCCAACATTTACCTCTGGATCCATCACATGTGCCAAAAAGGCCTCAGCCCCCTGGCCCATCATCCTGTCAGCTAGCAAAGCTGAAATGATCCTCGGTGCTGGTAGTTTTCTGTCCCCCTTGAAGATTACTTTCTGACCATCTCCTAGATCAAATTCTACTTCCTTGAGACTACGCCTAGCTTTGCCTTATACTTCTCCATGGCATCCATTCCTAGTATGACATCTAGCCCTTTAAGGTCTAGAGGTAGCAAATCTACTACCAATCTAGTACCACTGATGCTGAGCTCACAATCCTTGTAAATCAAACTGATCACTACTTTACTCCCCAAAGGAGTACTAACAACCGAAAGTTATCCATAATCTCGGGATTAATCTGCATGCATATTCATACTTGAGAAACAAATGAATGTGTGGAACCCAGTATCAATCAAAACATAAACTGCAGAATTGAACAACTGAGTCATACCACTCACAACTTCAAGAGCAGCTGCAGCTTCCTCTCTGGTCATGGCAAATACTCTAGCTGGTGCACGACCTCGTGCTTTTGGCCTCCTGCAGGATTAGCCCTCCCGACCGCTCCAGACTGCCTACTACATGGATGGCCCGTTCCCACTATCTCCGTCGCCTCGAGCTTGAACTTGGGAACCCTCCTGTCTCAGCCTCTGGGGACAATTTCTCATCATATGCCCCTTCTCTCCACACTGGAAGCAACCACCAAGCCCCCTGAGACACCTTCCTGGATTTAAACTTCCCTTGACCGATCGTGGGGATACTTGCCCTTCCCAGACTTTCTGGGCCTCCCACACTGAGACTGTTGAAATTGCCTGGACTCTCGACTCTTGGCAGACCTCTCTTTATTAGGTCCGAAACCCAACTACTTAAACTTAACACTTTCACTCTATACTTTGATACCACAAATGTTAGGACCCGATCCGGAGACCGACGCCCCAACCCGAAAATAGAAAACGAATACGAATACGAACCAATATGAATCGAATCAAAGCAAGGAAACGAAACATAAGGCGAAATCAAATCAGATATGAAGCAAACTTCGGATCACAAAGCTCAACAAATCATTAATGAATCGAAAGCAAATCGAATCGAAACCAATTTCTGATACGTAACAAAACGGAGCCGACATCCGTGAACAAGTATCAAAGAAAGCGTTTGCGTTGGAAACCTTAAGACTATCAGTCGAAACTAATCCAATCCGTGTACATTTTTTTTCTTTCATTTTCATTCCATCTCTTACAAAGTGACTTCAATATCCAATTGAAATCATTCGCACTCAAACTCAATTTATTTGCTTCTTCATATACAATCATATCTCATCGATTTAAACTCTCACTTTTCATTTCCATAAAATCGCACACATTCCAATTTAAATACCATCAATTCTCAAACGATTAGCACTTTAAATATTCATACCAACCATCACAGTCATATGCCCAATTTCCATACACAAAATCCATAACTCGAATCATAATTCATTTTACTATTCCATATACAAATCCATAACTTAATCCAATACATATGTCCAGAATTCAGAATACATTCTCAAAATGAATACACAACAATTCTAAATTTCTTAGCGATCGCTTAGCTAAACAAATTATACCATATGAACACATACAAATGGAAACCTTCACTTTTCTTTACCCGATCTTCTTCTCATCACCTGTGGATGGGAATGAAGGGGGTGAGCTTATAGCTCATGGGTAACAGTTTATAACAAATAAATAAGCAAAACCTTTTAAAAATGCTTTTCTTTTCTTTTCTTGCAGAAACTTTGTTTGAAACCCATAAAGCACATTTTCAAAAGTTCTTCTTTGCGATGGTCAATTCACAATTTCTGAAATATGAATGCATCAATCATAATACTTCACAATGCAAATGCACACATAACGGCTCGAGAGTTCCGTAAACACAACGAATAAACCGAAGTTTATCGTAAACACAACGAGTCCGATTTCTCAAGATCTTGTGGCCTCTAACGGGCAGCCGGGAGCAGGCTTAAACGTCGACGTGTACGTGACTAACGAAACGTTCCTCTCTCGCCCAAACACAAGCACATAATCATGCTTAAATCAATTGTCGAATGCTCTTTTTCGAATATACGAAATGCCATGAAATGTTCGAGGCATAACACAAATGTATTTGCAATTCATCAAAAGTTCATGTATTGAATCAATAATGATTTTTCAAATCATTCATGCAATAATGCAACATTAATGATGCAATTGAAATGAGAAGAATCTCTTTGTTTAAAGACAACAGTAGTGGCTTATAAATTTTATTATAAACAGGTACCCACCTCGAATCGATGCTAGAAACTTGTTCCTCGTTCCAATTTGTTCATTGATTCTTTCTTTCTTCCAATAGAAAATTCCCTACACCAATTTCATACAAATTCGACCCCATAAATAACATAATCCTTAATATTGAACTTAGAAAACACTAATCCCTCATATATTCAAGCTTTTTAAATCACAAATTTCCAAAATCCCCAAATTCTAAATTTGGGCATAAACCCTAATTAATTTCCATCCAAAATTAAACCCATAATACTAAGAAATCAACAAAATTAACTTCATATTCCACAAACCCATTCCATTTTCCATGATTCTAAACCAAAACTTCAAGAGAAACTCAAATCTTAAAAATTGCTCTTACCTCATTTCTCATCCATTTTCGGATTTTCTTGGTTCAAGATGAAGCTCTCTTCATCCTCCGCCTTTCTCTCTTTTAGAATGACATCAAAATCACTCTTCAAGTGGTAGAAAAATCGAGCCCTAGCTTTCTCCCCTTTTTCTGCATCGAAGCTTGCTCTTCCTTCTCTCTTCTCTCTTATTTTCTTTCCTTTTGTTCAAGTTTCGTGCCTCACTTAAAGAAACAACATCTCAATCCTTTTTATAGTGTCATGTCATTTAATGAATGGGGAATGACCCATAAGCCCCTCCATTTAAGCCTATAAACTTAACCCTTTAAGTAAACTTCCAAAATTGCCCCTCCATTGGTCTTTAAAACTGACATCTTGTATGATTATTTCGATCAGGTAAATGAAGCCATTTGACAAAACTTACTTCTAGAGAAATGTTACTCTATGTCTTATGAATCTAATTCTTCAAGAATCAGATCGATCAGAGCTCTATAGCTCAAGATATCTCCAAAATACTAAAGTTTGTTTTTCAGACCCGAGGCTGAACACTACACCTAACTTCCGACCGGAATTTGGAAGTCTTAAAGGCTAAATTATAGCTCGACTTCTTCATAACATTTGTAGCCCCATGTCTCTAGTTTAATTTCCAAAAAGAATCAGATCAATCGGAGCTCTACCAACCGAGATATATCCAAAATACTAAACACTGTTCAAACTTTTACAACCGATCAGCTCACTTTGATCGGGTCGATCTTTTTCCGTTTAATGCCAAAACCAATCTATATAGTATGAAAAGATAGAAAAATGTCTTAGGAATCCAACGCTTCAAAAATTGGCTCAATCGGAGGTCTACACAAAAGTTATGGCCAAAAGAAAGAAGAGGGTCAAAACACAAAAGCGAGCGATGATGTCAAGACAGACGCAAAAATTAAATGCGTGGTGACGTCAGCACAGACGCAAAAATTCATCTGTGATGATGTCAGCACAGACGCAAAAATTCGTCTGTGATGACGTCATCACATACGAAGATGACGTCATCACAGACGAAAAATGAAGACTAACTTCGTCTGACCCCTTTCTCCAGAACATCCCTACTTAGAAAGATCATAACTTTCTACTCAGAACTCCAAATAAGACACGGTTTGATTCATTGGAAAGCTAAGAGACAGATCTAAAATTTTCAAGAAGGACTCAAAGGCAAACTCAGTCTTTAAAGGGGTCAAAAATGTACTCAAAAATGACCCATCGATAATCTCCTCAAAACTTTACACAGTTCCTCAACTTGCAAACATCATAACTTTTTACGCAGAACTCTAAATAAGACAAACTTAGTGTCTATAGAACGGTAAGGAAACTCTCTACAACTTTCATTAAGACCTTGAAAATCAGAACGACCTCTAAATGGGTCAAAAACTCTATGCAAACTGACTGGTCGATCAACCCCACATTAAACAACATCAGAACTTCTAAAAATCATAACTTCTCACCCCGATATCAAAAAATTTCATACTTTATGGCGTTAGAAAGCTGGAAACATGAGCTACAACTTTCATTAAGACCACTTTAGCCAAATATATCTAGATCAGTACAGATTTGCCATTAAAGTTTCTAATACCATTCTAACACATCAACTTCATATATCAACACATCACCACAAACTCTTCAACTAATTCCTCTCAAACACAATACACACAAATCTATACACAATTGATATTCATACACAATTGATCTTTCATATCCATATATAAATCCATGTCTCATTAACATCATAAGATAAATGTTTATAAAATTAAATGGCATTCCAAGCCATATTACAACATCGATATTCAAGTCCAAGTACAAAAGATACAAAACTCCACCATTCTCCACATATGATGAAATCTTATTCTTACAATAATCTAACTTAAAACACCACATGCATAACCAAACAAATTGTATTTACTTTCTAATTTCTTCAAAATTTTACACTTTCACTTTCTATTTCTTGATTTCAACTTCCATTTCAATCCACTCATCCACTTGAACTTTCATAACCCATACAAATCTATTTGAAACCCAAAGTTATCAAATCAAACAAATCTTTTCTCATCAATTTCCTTAAGGCAAAAATATCTATAACTCCATTCATATACAAAAAATCTTATCAAATTTTTATTTTCATATTTCCAATTTCACTAAAAGATCGGGGTCCAACAATTCTCCCCTCTTAAAGAATTTAGCCCTCGAAATTCCTATCCAATAATCACCAAGTAACTTATTCTCTCAAATAATCTCTTTAAATAATCATATTCATTCACTTCGAACTAATTTCTCATCATACATATTTCTCAACTTACTCACAATTTATCACTTCTTGTATCAAATCGACCACCAATATCATATCATATCAATATGTCTTAACAGATTTACACAAGTCAATGATCCAATTCTTAATAACCTTAATATGGACTAATACCATTCAATTTAATCCTTTTGAACTTCCATATATATATATCTATATCTTTATCATTCCAAATCAACCTATTGATCTTCCATACATATATTTCTATCATTAATCTCATCTTTCTAGCATTTCTCATTTCATCTCGCAAATATTCAAAATCAAATCATCCTTCACATTAATCATTTGACTTTCTATACATATATCTTCATCACCATCTCATTATTCAAGTCATCAATGCCCAAAATCAAATCACAAAATTGTCGAAGCCTAATCATCATGAAATTTCACTCTCATTCATTCACGTATTCCTAAAATCAATTAAATAATCACCTTTGTTCTTCAAAGCAAACTTATCCACATCAATATCACACTCCCACTAATTCAATCATACTTCTTGTCATCAAAAGCAAACGATCACTTAGCACTTTCTTACAATCTCAATCTTATCCTTACAAACTCTTATCGATTTCTTACTCATACACATACGCCCAAGTAAGATCATATAACTGGGCTCTGATACCACAAATGTTAAGTCCGAAACCCAACTACTTAAACTTAACACTTTCACTCTATGCTTTGATACCACAAATGTTAGGACCCGATCCGGAGACCGACGCCCCAACCCGAAAATGAAAAACGAATACGAATACGAACCAATATGAATCGAATCAAAGTAAGGAAACGAAACATAAGTGAAATCAAATCGAATCTGAAGCAAACTTCTGATCACAAAGCTCAACAAATCATTAATGAATCGAAAGCAAATCGAATCAAAACCAATTTCTGATACGTAACAAAACGGAGCCGACATCCGTGAACAAGTATCAAAGAAAGCGTTTGCGTTGGAAACCTTAAGACTATCGAATAAACTAATCCAATTCGTGTACATTTTTTTCTTTCATTTTCATTCCATCTCTTACAAAGTGACTTCAATATCCAATTGAAATCATTCGCACTCAAACTCAATTTATTTGCTTCTTCATATACAATCATATCTCATTGATTTAAACTCTCACTTTTCATTTCCATAAAATCGCGCACATACCAATTTAAATACCATCAATTCTCAAACGATTAGCACTTTAAATATTCAGACCAACCATCACAGTCATATGCCCAATTTCCATACACAAAATCCATAACTCGAATCATAATTCATTTTACTATTCCATATACAAATCCATAACTTAATCCAATACATATGTCCAGAATTCAGAATACATTCTCAAAATGAATACACAACAATTCTAAATTTCTTAGCGATCGCTTAGCTAAATAAATTATACCATATGAACACATACAAATGGAAACCTTCACTTTTCTTTACCCGATCTTCTTCTCATCACCTGTGGATGGGAATGAAGGGGGTGAGCTTATAGCTCGTGGGTAACAGTTTATAACAAATAAATAAGCAAAACCTTTTAAAAATGCTTTTCTTTTCTTTTCTTGCATAAACTTTGTTTGAAACCCATAAAGCACATTTTCAAAAGTTTTTCTTTTGCAGTAGTTGAATTCACAATTTCTGAAATATGAATGCATCAATCATAATACTTCACAATGCAAATGCACACATAACGGCTCGAGAGTTTCGTAAACACAACGAATAAACCGAAGTTTATCGTAAACACAACGAGTCTGATTTCTCAAGATCTCGTGGCCTCTAACGGGCAGCCGGGAGCAGGCTTAAACGTCGACGTGTACGTGACTAACGAAACGTTCCTCTCTCGCCCAAACACAAGCACATAATCATGCTTAAATCAATTGTCGAATGCTCTTTTTCGAATATATGAAATGCCATGAAATGTTCGAGGCATAACACAAATGTATTTGCAATTCATCAAAAGTTCATGTATTGAATCAATAATGATTTTTCAAATCATTCATGCAATAATGCAACATTAATGATGCAATTGAAATGAGAAGAATCTCTTTGTTTAAAGACAACAAGAAGTGGCTTATAAATTTTATTATAAGCAGTACCCACCTCGAATCGATGCTAGAAACTTGTTCCTCGTTCCAATTTGTCCATTGATTCTTTCTTTCTTCCAATAGAAAATTCCCTACACCAATTTCATACAAATTCGACCCATAAATAACATAATCCTTAATATTGAACTTAGAAAACACTAATCCTCATATATTCAAGCTTTTAAATCACAATTTCCAAAATCCCCAAATTCTAAATTTGGGCATAAACCTAATTAATTTCCATCCAAAATTAAACCCATAATACTAAGAAATCAACAAAATTAACTTCATACTTCACAAACCCATTCCATTTTCATGATTCTAAACCAAAACTTCAAGAGAAACTCAAATCTTAAAACCGCTCTTACCTCATTTCTCCTCCATTTTCGGATTTTCTTGGTTCAAGATGAAGCTCTCTTCATCCTCCGCCTTTCTCTCTCTAGAATGACATCAAAATCACTCTTCAAGTGGTAGAAAAATCGAGCCCTAGCTTTCTCCCTTTTTCTCTTGCAAGCTTGCTCTCCTTCTCTCTTCTCTCTTATTTTCTTTCCTTTTATTCAAGTTTCGTGCCTCACTTAAAGAAACAAAAGCTCAATCCTTTTTATAGTGTCATGTCATTTAATGAATGGGGAATGACCCATAAGCCCCTCCATTTAAGCCTATAAACTTAACCCTTTAAGTAAACTTCCAAAATTGCCCCTCCATTGGTCTTTAAAACTGACATCTTGTATGATTATTTCGATCAGGTAAATGAAGCCATTTGACAAAACTTTCTTCTAGAGAAATTTTCCTCTATGTCTTATGAATCCAATGCTTCAAGAATCAGATCGATCCGAGCTCTATATCTCAAGATATCTCCAAAATACTGAAGTTTGTTTTTCAGACCTGAGGCTGAACACTACACCTAACTTCCGACCTGAATTTGGAAGTCTTAAAGGCTAAATTATAGCTCGACTTCTTCATAACATTTGTAGCCCCATGTCTCTAGTTTAATTTCCAAAAAGAATCAGATCAATCGGAGCTCTACCAACCGAGATATATCCAAAATACTAAACACTGTTCAAACTTTTACGACCGATCAGCTCACTTTGATCGGGTCGATCTTTTTCCGTTTAATTCCAAAACCGATCTATATAGTATGCAAAGATAGAAAAATGTCTTAGGAATCCAACGCTTCAAAAATCGGCTCAATCGGAGGTCTACACAAAAAGTTATGACCAAAAGAAAGAAGAGGGGTCAAAAACACAAAAGCGATTTATGATGTCAAGACAGACGCAAATTAAATGCTCTGGTGACGTCAAGACAGACGCAAAAATTAAATCTGTGGTGACGTCAGCACAGACGCAAAAATTCGTCTGTGATGACGTCAGCACAGACGCAAAAATTCGCCTGTGATGACGTCATCACAGACGAAGATGACGTCATCACAGACGAAAAATGAAGACTAACTTCGTCTGACCCCTTTCTCCAGAACATCCCTACTTAGAAAGATCATAACTTTCTACTCAGAACTCCAAATAAGACACGGTTTGATTCGTTGGAAAGCTAAGAGACATATCTAAAATTTTCAAGAAGGACTCAAAGGCAAACTCAGTCTTTAAAGGGGTCAAAAATGTACTCAAAGATGACTCATCGATAATCTCCTCAAAACTTTACACAGTTTCTCAACTTGCAAACATCATAACTTTTTACGCAGAACTTCAAATAAGACAAACTTTGTGTCTATAGAACGATAACGAAACTCTCTACAACTTTCATGAAGACCTTAAAAATCAGAACGACTTCTAAATGTGTCAAAAACTCCATGCAAACTGACTGGTCGATCAACCCCACACTAAACAACATCAGAACTTCTAAAAATCATAACTTCTCACCCCGATATCAAAAAATTTCATACTTTATGGCGTTAGAAAGCTGGAAACATGAGCTACAACTTTTATTAAGACCACTTTAGCCAAATATATCTAGATCAGTACAGATTTGCCATTGAAGTTTCTAATACCATTCTAATACATCAACTTCACATATCAACACATCACCACAAACTCTTCAACTAATTCCTCTCAAACACAATACACACAAATCTATACACAATTGATATTCATACACAATTGATCTTTCATATCCATATATAAATCCATGTCTCATTAACATCATAAGATAAATGTTTATAAAATTAAATGGCATTCCAAGCCATATTACAACATCAGTATTCAAGTCCAAGTACAAAAGATACAAAACTCCACCATTCTCCACATATGACTGAAATCTTATTCTTACGATAATCTAACTTAAAACACCACATGCATAACCAAAAAATTGTCTTTACTTTCTAATTTCTTCAAAATTTTACACTTTCACTTTCTATTTCTTGATTTCAACTTCCATTTCAATCCACTCATCCACTTGAACTTTCATAACCCATACAAATCTATTTGAAACCCAAAGTTATCAAATCAAACAAATCTTTTCTCATCAATTTCCTTAAGGCAAAAATATCTATAACTCCATTCATATACAAAAAAATCTTATCAAATTTTTATTTTCATATTTTCAATTTCCACTAAAAGATCGGGGTCCAACATCTACTGCCCATGCCACTCTGAGTATGATGGGTCCTGGTGCTCCTCTCAGGTGCTGGAGCACCCACTCCCTTCCTGGAGGACTATTCTCTGTTCTTCCTTTTCCTGCTCACTTCAGCCTTAATATTCTCCAGCTTCTCAGCCTGGAGCGCTGCATCCACTAACTGTTGGTAATCCTGGAAACTATGGATCACCACCTTCTCTCTGATCCCTAAGTGCAATCCCCCTTCAAACTTGCGGCACTTGTCCACTTCATTGGCCACAATGTTGGCTGCATACCTGGAAAGTTGAGTGAACTTCAGTTCATACTCACTCATTTATCAAATCCTTTGGGTAAGGTTGAAATTCCACGCCTTCTCTTGGACATAGACCATCGAGAAGTACTTTCTCCCAAGGCTTCTCGAAATTCCCTCCATGTCACTCTGGAGGTCTTGCCGATCGCGAGGCACCGACTCCCACCAATGCAATGCATCCCCACAGAAAGACTAATCGATAATCTAGCTTCTCTTCATCTGAGCACTTCATCTGCTTGGACCTCTCGGTCCTCTTCAACCATGCTTCGCCTCTTGAGATTTGTAGTTCATTTGAAATCGACAGCCCCATACTTTCGGAGCTTGTCATCGCCCACCCGATCTGCTGGAGTTGGCACTGAGCCTGCCTTCCCCGCCCCATAGCATATCGGCTTTGGCGAAGGCTGAAAAGAATTGTGGGTATCTTGGATTTGGCATAGGAGGAGGCTGGAGAGGCACCTCATGCTACACACTTGGTGCCTCGAAATCAGAATGGATGGTCCCCGCATCACAGGGAATGGGATTCACCCGTATTTCCCCGCCGAGAGCCTGATCGAGATTGAGCTCCTCGAGTTCTCCTTCGTGGCGGCATATTACTCCTTTAAATGAAAACCATTTCAAATCTTTAACTCATGCTTTGTGAAACCAGTTCAAATCATGTAAAACAATTCAAAACCAATGATGCATGTACTGTATTTAAAACAATGCATAGGGTTCAAGTAACATGATGCATGCTGACTCTACCCTTGAGGCTACCCACTAGGGTTCCTAGAAATCATAAACCTGAAATTGCTCGATACCACAAATTATCGGATCCAGGACCCAACTGCATAGACTTACCACTGTCACACTTGCTCTGATACCATATATGTCGGGTCCCGGACCCAACTAAATATAACTTACACTTATCACTTGCATTGATACCACAATAATGTCGGACCCCGTTTCAAGAGCCCAACTTTCGTAGTCCTGAAACCTTGCATTTAGGACATTGCAGTGCTATTCGCTATTGTTCCATAAAAGTGATGAGCGCACACTACCTAAACATCGTAATCACAAATTGACCTGTTCATATCAAATATAGCTTAAAGCCTCACGTTCGCATAGAGGCAAGAATCACCTTAATCGGAGTTATATAACTCAAGATACACTCCAAAAAAACCTAGATGAGTTCATACCCAAAACATGCTCTCTTAACCGGCCTCTCACTTCCTTTAATGATAACTTCCTCAATTTCACTCCAAATGATACCCATTTTTGTATCAAGAAAGATATATGTCTTATAAATCCAATGGTTCAAGCCTCACCTCAATTGGAGGTCGGATGAGGGATTTATGCCCAAAACAATAGACCATGCTCACTTCAAAAATCCAAAAGAAACTCTTTTGGCGCGATTCTCATAACTTTTAATGTAGAAGTCATATTGTGTTCGTTCTTTCCCCATTTGAAAGTGGACATCTATATATAAAACTCTTATGAAGACCACAAAACGAAATTCGGCCTCTAACTTTGTCCAATTTGCACTTTTTCCCGTAGCTGTCCGTTAAACAGACATGCATGTCCGTTTAACGGACAAGTTCGGGTGGATGGGTACCAAATGGTTCGCAAATGTCCGTTAAACGGACATGCAAGTCCGTCTAATGGACATGGACAGGTGAAGAGGTGTTTTGGCACCCGAGGCTGTCTGTTTAATGGACATTCATGTCCGTTTAACGGACACGCCATTTCCCAAAACTTCCAACCTCTCATCCTTAAAACCACTTGAGACTACCACATTTCTAAACTCATAACTTCTTATTCCTAGCTCCAATTGGTGCATAATATACCTTCATGGAAAGATAATAAGATTCTATACAACTCTCATGAAGGATTCTAAAGCTAATTTCCTCATTAATCAAGGCAAAATACCACTCAAAGGACACAGCTCATTAAAGACCAATGTAACAGTACATGAACAGTAACTGAATGTGTTCTTCACCTCATAACTTTTTAACCCTAAGTCCAAATGAAGCAAATCATACACCCTTAGAAAGCTCTGAACTTCTACTACAATCTTCATCAAGACTTCATGATCTAAATCAAGCCCTAAGAGGGTCTAAAACTGAAACGAAGTTTTGTCAAATTTTAGGAAAATTTGACAGCACTTCCCTTGAAAAATGCAACTAACCAATTTGCAATTCTAATGCTTCCACCTGCATAAAACTCAACATGCAACCTCATGTAACACAACTTAATCCCAAGAGTAACTCCAACTCAATTCAAGGCGACAACCACACTCCTAACATTCTAATCATATCCAAGCTATACAATGATGCAATTGTTTCAAAACATACATGAATTGCTCAAAATACATTAGAACTGAATATTCTTGCTTCCATATGAAAAATATGAGTTATTACAAAGCTTTAGAGGGCATTTTAAGCCACTACATCAAATCCAAAACATAAACTTGCAAAAACATCATTTGCCCAAAATGCATCTAAAGCATTGATTTACAAAAGTTATCTTGAAAATACAAAATCAAAACACTAAGATCTTGGAGTATGCCTTGAGCTCATTCTTCGAGATCCCGATCTTCACCTGGAGATGGGATGGGAAGGTGGGGGTGAGCTTTCGCTCGTGGCTAACACGTTTATATTTAGGCTACTAAGCTACATTGTTTCATTAATCATACTTTTAGCACTTTTATATAGCAATCATACAATCATGCATTTAATGTAATTTATCAATCTCAAAACACAATGTTCATGATCCATGTAATTCTCATTCTTGCAAACATATGCTAACACATAAACACATAGCTGATGGTTCGAAAAGTCCACGGGTTCTTGATGAGCTACACAAGTGTAGTCATATCTTTGAGGAGTCCAAAAGGAACATCCTTGCCACAATCGGGCGGTGACGAAGGCTATCTTGGTCAACGTGCGTGACTTTGCTGGTGGACTTAACTAACCCACATAACACTGAATTTCATGCATAAAAACTGGACTTATCTTGTCCACTGACTGATTTTTTGAAAATGGATTTTCATGCATCCATAAAGCTGATTCTTGAAAATGATATATTTCATGCTTAGCTCACATTTCATGATCTCATTCATGCTCATTCGATTCATGGCAATTTCAAGCAATAACAAGCAATGTCATATACTGTTAAAATGCTCACTTAATGGCAATCATACATCAACTTACGTACATGATCAAGGCACAGTTAATGCTTAACTTAAATAGTTACAAATCATTAATTTCATTAGTTAAAGTAGCATTTAATACTTACTAACATAAAGATAAAAGTGAAACCCACCTTATAACTTGCTAAATCCTTGCTAAATGGAGCTCCTCCTCTTGCCCTTCTCTTTCTTCTTGCCCTTCTTCATCCATGACAAGAAAATAACCTCATATCACTTAGGGTTTCAAAAATTGAAAACCTAAAGAACCTAAATCATGATATGAACTTTAGAATTACTAAACCCATCTTCTTTCTAAGCTATCTAAACCATAACCCAACTAAAAACTCACACTTGAATTCATAACTTACCTTGGTTCTTGACTCAACCAAAGAGCTTCTTGGCTCAAAATGTAGCTTGAACCTTCCTCCACACTTTTCCTTCTTGATCTTTCTTCAAACTCTTGCTTAAACTCTTGAAAAATCAAACCCTAACCAAGCTTTTCTTCTTTTCTCCTTCTTTCTCCACCTTCCACGACACTTCCTCTCTCCTTTCTCTAATTTTGAAAATCCTCCTCTCTTCTTCTCCTACTCACTTATTTCCTCTTCCTTTTATACTCCTTCCTAACTCACTTAAGCCCATAAGCCCAAAATCCAACTCTCCTCCTTCCTTCCTTCTTATTTCCTCTTTAACTACTTAAGCCCATTCACTTATTCTTCCTTTCTTCTTCTTTTTTATACTTCTTTCATTTAACTTAAGCCCAAGCCCACTCCTTCACTTAATTCCTTCTTCTTCTTATACTTCCCTACTACAACTTGCTTAGGCCCATACAAGCCCATTGCATTTAATCTTAACCTAACTAACCAACTAACATATTAAATGTTATTAACTCTTACCTAACTTATTACTTAATGTTATCTAACTTAATCAATTAATGCTACTTACTCATTTAATTTCATATGCTATTTAATGCTATCATCTCAAATAATGCTAACTCAATTACTTAATTATTCTAATCATGCTTAATTAAAAAAAATTTGGGGCTAACACTTGAAGTCATCTGACTTCAATAACCTATAGGGAAAAGAGAGAAAGAATGTTAGAATAGAATTACATGCATGATCATAAGGACTTGCATGACATGCATATGGCTCCCACTAGTTTCAAAGAATCCATAACCCTCAGTACGAATCCAAGAAACATTATGACAAAATGTCCTAGTGGGTCGATATCCGACATTACTAAAATGACCTTGGGTTTATCCAACAAGCAACCTTAGGTTAATCGGTAGGTATCGGTCATACCAATTGCATCATAGATATCCGACATTACTAAAATGAACTTGGGTTTACCCAACAAGCCACCTTAGATCTATCGACAGGTATCGGTCATACCATTTGCTTCATAGATGTAACTATCGACTAGTGCTATCAACTCGTGATGTATGCACACACATTGGGTTATCAACTTTTGATGCGTGTATATCTGATGTACACTACCCAATTTCGCCTCTGTCCACGTTGACCTTGAGTTTACTCAACAAATCAACGCTTCTAGTGAAAACCGACCCATTAATCTGAAAATCTTATTTTCATGGTTCGAACATATCCGTATAGAGTGAGCTTGGGTTTACACAACAACCCAACTCTATAAGAACTCTGGTTCTTCCCATATTAATGGAAGGCGTTAGTTTTCATATGATTTGAGGGTTTTTCAGGTCTCATCTTCTTCTTCTCCAAGCTGTAAGATTATAGTTACCATGACTATATGGAATGATTTAGGGTATTTCATCAATCACATTGAGTCTATACCTAAAATCATCCATCATCCCACCTTTGCATGTTGTAGTCGACTGGTGCATGTGCTAGTCGACTGGTGCATATGCCAGTCGACCGCTACATGTGCTAGTCGACTACTATGGATTACTGTACACAAACTAGTCGACTGGTGCATGTTCCAGTCGACTACTATGGATTACTGTGCACGAGCCAGTCGACTGGTGCATGTGCCAGTCGACTGGTGCATGTGCGGTCATTGGTGAATGTGCGATCATTGGAACATATCTTGACATGCTCTCTAATCGGCTAATTTCTCAATTCGTGTAGTTCAAATTCACAATACCAAGTGTAATATCCTTTATTATGATGTACCAATGAAACACTTTCATTGTACCATGCTTATCATATATAGTCAAACTATATATGAAAAACTTGAAATTAATGAATACACTCTTATTCATTTAGATTTCCAAATAATTTGAGAATATCAAACTATCACCCTAAGTATCTCTAGCTAGTCTACATTTTATCAAGATTACTTCGGCATTGGTCACAAAATTATGACGGCCAAAACAATCAGGACAACGAAATACACTAACGAGACGCTAATGTGACATATTGGACATCCGAAACTTTTTAGAAACCCAATTTCAAGAAATTCAATTTGGAAAGCATAAAAAATCAATATAAAACATTTTTAATCACATTAAAAATGATCCAAGGCATTGGAACTGAAAACTACACAATCATACATTTCAAACAAAAGAGCTCCAGCAACTTTCTCAAAACTGCCAAGCTCTGTCTTTTGCTTGAAAAATTCATTGAAACAATTTCAATAAATTCTGATAAAATTACAGAGGTTACAAAATGTTCACAACATTCTTCATCAATTTTTTCAGGATTTATTTCCATCAAAAACTCAACCAACCTCAGCAACAAAGCCAATGTAGAATCTGTGTTCCTCAACACAGTTATTCCCAGCAGCACACAATAAATTCTCAAATAAATAGTAAATCACCTCGAAAATAGTTTTCCATTATCATAGACATTCATAAACATCTTAGAGACATTTTAGTGAAAGAAAATCCGAAAACAAATTTTTCTACAATTTATTCTCGAATTTACAAGCATGCCTGTTCAAGGAATGTGCACAAACACAGCAACCAGAACATTAGGGAATAAATTAGCAAAACCATATCAAATTACATTGATAAATTCCAAGCTTCCACAGACATATGCAACAACATCTTGTGAACATATCTGGGCAAGAAAATTTAGAAAACAATATTTCTACACTGAATTCGAAATTAACATTTACAACATGCATCATCGTCACAAGCAATAGGCAACTCCGACCTAGTCATGATTTCTTCGTTATATACGACACAAGTGGCTCTGATACCACTGTAGGAAAATACCGGTGTGAGCATCACATGCCCACGGTACGGAAAACAAAATTTTTTTTTCCCGGGACCTTCCCGAAAGCCAGGATCCATGTGTCTATACAACAAACTCAAACCATAACGGCCAAAGGAGACCGTCTCTAACGTTATCCACACAGAGATCGGAGAACCTAACCGGGACAAACCCTTTGACCCGAGAATAGCTAGAATAAATTAAAGAATGCTAGCTCTTACCTTTGTCCTTGGAGAGCTTGAGACCAACGATGAAGAGGAGATGAAACCTTGGAGAAGAGCTTGAAGGATGAAGATGATGAGATGAAAGGAAACTTGAAAAACACTTTTTCAATTAGCCTTCTTCCAAAAGCAACGGCCATCATCATTCTTCATCTTCATTTTGTCTTTAAATAGGTTTCTCCTTCTCCATATGGCCACATGTCACACACACGAAGACCATCTTCATATTTTTCTTTTAGTCATTTAATGAAACTAATGACAAAGCATGAAAAGGAACCTTCTCTTCCCTTTCCACGTAAAACACACACACACACACACACAAACATATATATATATATATATATATATTAATATGATATATATATGTATATTAATGCTGAGGTGGTCCAGTCACACTGGGGTCGGTCCTACCGGGTTCCGGTATGGAAAAATCACCGGAAACCTTTTCAGCAATATCGATGTCGCGATCTCATCGGGATATATCTCGATCTCATCGGGATCCATTTAGTCCGTTTGCTCTCTATATATTGAAACTCTGTCCAAAACTATTTTACGAATTCTCCGAGACACTCTTATGTGTGTGACCCATTAGGTTCCCGGTTATGTTGACCACTTAGATTAACACTTAATCTAAGCAAGTCATGAGCGGTATCTAGCAACACATCATGACCCCCAATTGACCAGAAAATAATTGGTTTGACGAATGAACATGTATTCATCATGAACCATATCACGAACCTTTCCATAGACAATTACTGTGCAATTCGTCCTTTCACCATGCTATACCCCACTTGGTTATGAGTATGGGCAAAGTGTCAACTCTTTACTAGACTGGCTATGTCAAATCTAGTCTAAGTGATATCAGTTCTTGTCCTGGAACTCATTACTTAATATTTCAATGAAGACATTCTTCATGACATATATGCTCCGGCCAGAGACTTCCAAATAATGACCCTGACAAGAGGCCATGGGTATCATCTTCTGCTATCACAGAAGTGGTGAATCCTCTATTGGCTACTTAATTACCTTCGAATACCTCAAGTTGTACCCAATCACCACCCTATGAGCAACCTCTGTAAGGCAACAAGGAATGGAGTCAAAGCACATAATCAGTATCCAAGATATCCTTGAGCACCTCAAGTCTAAAGACATCCATGTGATGATCTCATAGCAGGTCATCCAATGTACTTACTACCTCTAGTAAGCATTCACATCTCAACCCTAAATATCTCATATTTACAGCTTCTAAAATCCACTGCTTGATCAAATCAAGGAGCTTGAGATGTGCTAGTCTCTCGGGATTACTGCTGTCCAGTCTCAATAATCCTATGACTAGGGATAATTTAGATACTGACATAATTGCACATGATAGGAATCTCAGTAGTATGATCACATCACAATTTCCTTCATGCTATGTCATATATCATGGACTTCATTAATTTGCTTATAGATCAATATCCATTCATAAATAATGAACATCAAATTAATGAAATATGTCTTTCTTTATTTATTCTTAAAGTATGTACACAACTTTGTACAAAATGTGCTAAAGGCGATTGCCTTCAGGGCACTACTCTAACATAGATTGCCTACAATTGATAGGTTGAACAAATATATGGCAATACTAAATAGATGTGCATTATACAGGTAGGAGAAAGAAAGTATAATTCCCTTATTCTTTAAATGTCAATTTACTGAGTCATTTGGAAGGACATTATAAGGAAATGCTTGTTAGAAAACCCATAAGAGGAATGGGATTATGTTGTGATTTGGTGCTCGAAATTATACATGCATAATAAAGCAAAACAAAGGTGCTTTGTTATTACTTTTTCATTTCTAATACAAGCCTTATAAGATAAAACAAATATGGGAATATTCAAAAGCACTGAGAGGCAACATCAAAGGCTATTTAGAGAGATATTTTATGCAATTAAGTTACAAATTGTCACAATTGGTGACAAAATTTAGATAAATTACAATCTTATCACAATGTGGAACTAATGTTTGTTTTGTGTACATGTAAGTCTGATTCATGATGTAATATTATTTAGATGTCTTATTGTCTCATTCTAGATGATGAGTTGGTTTATGCTTGTAAAACCATGATATTGCCTTTCATAATTTAATTTAACTCACAATTTTTCAAAAACCAAAAAATTTATCTATTGTTAACCTCAACTTGTATATTCATATCTAAAATCATCATATCATATTAATCAAATTAACATATATTTAGATTCAAGTTATCCTACAACTAACTTTCGAAGCCGCCATTAATATAAATCAAATTAATAATTAGTTTGAAATCAAAAACATAAAATTTGTGACCATCTATGTTTTTCTATGTTAATATTTCTTTAAATCAAATCCGATTAACTGTAACTTTACTTTTACACTATAGTTTTAAATGTGAGATGAATATCTCAATCAAAATATTGCAACTAATAATCATTATCTTTGGATCAACCATATGCTTGTGTGCGGAAAAATAGTCATAATTAATTGCTTTTGAAAAATTTTCCCATCTCTTGCAACCAATAGAATGGGTAACTGACATTCTATTCCAATGATGGTTATGATGAGATGGAAGTTGGAATTAAACTAAGTTTCCTCTCAATACTTGATGTTTGGTCGTTATTAGTTCCAGGTCAACTTTTATTCTTTAATGAGCTTCATCACCAAGGTTATAAATTAAGTTGCTTCATAAGAAGTTGATTAACTATTACTATCAAAATGAAATTATGAAGTGAAAACTAGTGTATTATTATTATTAAGAAAAAACTCTTCAAACTCTATAATATTTAAACACAATATTTTAAAAATCAAACCGGACATCGAATCGATCAAAGAAAATGTTTAAGATTTAGAGGTTCAACCGGTATTAAACCGCTATAAAACCAGTATATAATAAATCATCATCATCATCACACTCATTCCAAAATCCCGCAATAAAGCGAAATCTAGGGAGATATGATAGTACGCAGTTTTACCCCTACGTAGTAGAGAGGTTGTTTCTGATAGACCCATATACAAATGTGACAATAAAAAAGTGATACAGGTTAAAGAGTAAATAAGTAAAATTGGCATGTTAAATAATTATGTAAATAAAATTATAATAAATACATAAATAAATAACAAATAAATAAAATATAACTTGACTTTTAAAAGTAAAATATATTTTAAAACTAAAATATAACGAAATATATTATCTCTTTATCTATAAAAATCACCAATACCAGATGATAAGAGAGTAATAAAGCATTAAAGAATAAGTAAAATAAGAATAAATAAAATATAGTATAAAATAAAATACTTTATTTAAATAAAATACACTAATAATGTCTATTAATATGCAACAAACTAATAATAAATCCAATAATTTAAACTAAGATTAAATCTAACATAAATTAATAATAATAATAATAATAATAATAATAATAATAATAATAATAATAATAATAATAATTGTATTTCTATATTATCACTTGTTTAAAGACTCATAAAAGTTGAAATATGTTTAAAGAAAGTTAATAAAAGCGACCATAACTTTATTCTAACTTCTTTTTTATATCCTTTAAATATACTCTTTATAGTTTAAATAAAATATTTTAACACATTCTCAAATTATTTTAGTAAATTTACTTATATATACTAATTAATAATTTAATTTATTAAACAAATTCAAGATAAAATATTAATTATTTTTAAAATAATAATTTTAAAATTTTCATTTAAAATGTAAAGAGCCTAAATTTTGACAAATATATTTATTAATGAGATTTACAAATTTTAGCATTTTAAAGGATAAAATAGTAATTCATTTTTAAAATAATAATTTAAAATTTTTTTAATTAAAATATAAAGAAATAAATAATATAATATAATTTTTGAAAATTATAATTTATTAATAAATTATTCTCAACTTTCTTATTAAGTATATATACTAAGAGCGATCGGATGGACGACCACGCAATCCATCCCAGTCATCCATTTAATCTAACGGCTTACATTCTCTTTCTTCTATTTATTGAAATATACACGCAATCTTTCTTCTGTTTATTGAAATATACACGCAATCTTCTGACCCAAATATTTTGTCATTTTGTCCAGATATGCACGTAATCTTCTGAGCCAGTTTGTCAAGCGGCCGCGCTTATGATGACTATTTAAAGAGCGAAGAGCGAAAATAGATCTCTGTCTTTGTTTTTCCTCTCCGCCATTGCTTTCCTGTGCTTTTTCCATTCTAGCTGTGGTTGTCGTAGCTGTTGTTGGTGTCGAGAGACAATCTAGCACGTGACGCCTAGCATAAGGTTGGCCGCGCTTGTGACTATTTAAAGAGCGAAAATAGACCGCCATTGCTTTCCTGTGTTTTTTCCATTCTAGCTGTGGTTGTTGTAGCTGTTGTTGGTGTATCGTCTCTGTTTGCAGTTGTTCTTTACTTGTAAATCTTCTTAAAGTTTTTTTTGTTTTGTTGTGTATGATGAGGAGATTTATCATAAATTGCAAAGCTGCTACTTCACCACCGGCATCCTCTTTCTCATCTACTTTAATCTGAGCTAGCACGTTAACCTAGCATAAGGTTGTTCAGTTACTGAGTTTCGTTGTTGTTGCCGTCGACTGTTGTTGCTGTCCACTGTTGTTGTTCGTCTACAACAGACTTGGATATGACGAGATTTATCGTGTTGTCATGTTGCCATGGGTAAGACAGATGGCTCGAATCGAGAAGATGTTATAATCGCATCGTCTCATAAATCTTCTTAAAGCTTTTTTGTTTTGTTGTTATGAGATGAGGAGATTTATCATAAATTGCAAAGTTGCTACTTCACCACTGGCATCCTCTTTCTCATCTACTTTAATCTGAGCTAGCACGTTACCCTAGCATAAGGTTGTTCAGTTACTGCACGTCGGATCTTGTTATCTCATCGTCTCGGTTTGCAGATGTTGTTGCCGTTGACTGTTGTTGCTGTCCACTGTTGTTGTTCGGCTACAACAGACTTGAATATGACGAGATTTATCATGTTGCCATGGGTAAGACAGATGGCTCGAATCCGAAGATGTAGTCGAGACTTCGAAAAGAGTGCGTCAAACAAAGAAGGCCTAGTGGAGAGTTGGATATAAGGAGATTTGTGATAAATTGTAAAGCTGCTACAACAGATTTATCATGAATTTCAAAGCTGCTACTTCATCACCGACATCCTCTTTCCTTGTACATCTCTTTTATCATGCGAGAAGGAACTCCTCTGCCAAAGCGGAGGTTCATCTACTAATGTGAAATAGGATGCCCGGAACAAAGAAGGCGTAGTGGAGACTTGGATATGAGTACATTCATCGTTAGTCTATGTTGATATAGCACTACTTGTGATGCAATAGGAAGATTGTTAATGTGTTCACCAAGATTTTCTTGTAGTCATAAAGTTTTAGAAGGCGTATTGCAGATATGAATAATATAGTAATCGCACATTTAAGCCGTGCTATTTTTCAAGAATGTGATATATCGCTTTGTAAAGTTTTATGTTTTTAATTTCGCTAAACTTCTTAATTCGGAGGTGATTTGCTTTACTTTGTTTTCCATCGTCTGCTTTTCCGCCATTTCAAAATTGTGATATTAGATAACATAATAAGGTAATCGCACATATAAACCGTGCTAATTGAAAAGATGACGAGGATGAGAAAAAGCAGATTTGTAAGCAAAGTAGAGCGAAGTTAAAAATAGATGGAGTTGAAAAAGTTAACCAACTTATCAATATAGACGGAGATGAAAAAGTATCATGTTGCCATTTGAAGAATTGTAATATTAGATACCATAATATGGTAACTGTACATATCGCTTCGTGCTAAAATAGTTGACCAAGTTATCAATATAGACGAAGTTCAAAAAGTAGTCGAAGTTAACAATACACAGGGAGAATACAAAGGTTAGACGAAGACATAAAGACAGACGAAAAGCGGACGATACGAACAAAAACAGACGAAGCCTAAAAGCAGACGAATCAGAAAGGCAGACGCAAGTTCAATTTCCTTGTGATTTGTTTTCGCCTGTTTTTCCATCGTCTGCTTTTCCTGTCATTTCAAAGCAGAGGTTCATCTACTTTAATGTGAAATAGGATGCCTGGAACAAAGAAGGCGTAGTGGAGACTTGGATATGAGTACATTCATCGTTAGTCTATGTTGATATAGCAGCTACTTGTGATGCAATAGGAAGATTGTTAATGTGTTCACCAAGATTTTCTTGTAGTCATAAAGTTTTAGAAGGCATATTGCAGATATGAATAATATAATAACGCACATTTAAACCGTGCTATTTTTCAAGAATGTGATATATCGCTTTGTAAAGTTTTATGTTTTTACTTTAAACGCTTCTTAATTCGGAGGTGATTTGCTTTACTTTGTTTTTCCATCGTCCTTTTCCTACCATTTCAAAATTGTAATATTAGATAACATAATAAGGTAATCGCACATATCGCCGTTGTAATTGAAAAGATGAGGCGAGGAAGAGAAAACAAACGGAGTAGATAGATGGAGTTGAAAAAGTTAACCAACTTATCAATATAGATTTGAGATGAAAAAGTCTCATGTTGCCATTTGAAGAATTGTAATATTAGATAGCATAATATAGTAGCTATACATATAAACCGTGCTAAAATAGTTGACCAAGTTATCAATATAGGCGGAGTTCAAAAGTTGTGAAGTTAACAATACGCAGGAGAATACAAAGGTCGACGAAGACATAAAGATGAATGACGGCGGACGATACTGAACAAAAAGATGCGAAGCCTAAAAGGGCGAATCGAGAAAAGCGGGCAAAGTTCAATTTCCTTGTGATGAAGTGGCGGTATGTGACGCTTACATCAAAGTTCAACATGGTTAAATATATCATAAAATCAAAATGAAAGCCTAATATTTTAGGACAATAAATTCATTTTAGGTGAACTTGAAAAGCGGATTTAAGTGTGAAGAGTCGAAGTCAACGTATTATTTATGCTTTTGCATTCTCCGTCAGTTTTCTACTTAAATACATTGTTATACGACGTCTCAAAAAGTAGACGAAGTTAACAATACACACGAGAATACAAAGGTCGACGAAGACATAAAGGCATTTAAAAGCGGACGATCTGAACAAAAAGGCGAAGCCTAAGCGGCATTTAATCGGAAAAGCGGAGCGGAAGTTCAATTTCCTTGTGATGAATCCGACAAGTCGTGACAAACTACATCAAAGCTCAACATGGTTAAATATATTATCAAATCAAAACGAAAGCCTAATATTTTTAGGACAATAAATTCATATTTAGGTGAACTTGAAAAGCGATTTAAGTGTCAAGAGTCGAAGTCAACGTATTATTTATCCTTTTGCATTCTCCGTCGGTTTTCTACTTAAATACATTATTGTACTTCGCCTATTTTTCTTCGCTCATTATTCATTAAAATCATATATCTCAAGTCATTTTGACTTAATATGCTTTTCAATAGTTTCCGTGTGTTTTTCTTCTTTTCATCATTATTTCGTTTTGACTTAACAATGCCGTCCTTTTTAAGTGCATAGATTTTCTCTGTCACGTAGATTGAGTTTTCAATTAATAGGTGCAATCTTCTAGCCGTTATAATAATCTCAAACACTTTGCGATAGCGTATTGCAGTAGACGAGGCGAGATTGACGTTTCAATTCATGCGTTAACGTGTTGCGAACTAACCAAACATGAGGATCGCAAAGAGAAGAAGAGGACCGTAAGCAGATTGGCGTTTCAATTCATACATGATAGATTTCTCACCGCTACTCGGACAGGTTGACCTTCTACAATTATTTAATCTTCTTTGGAAATTAGTGCGATTGCTTCCCTTGACTCTTCTTCTTGTGACAGATGACCTTCTACAATCATTTTCTGTTTTTTCAAGAAGAAGATGACCGAGCAGATTGCTTGAATCTTGAAAGAACCGCTTATTCAATTGAGTTTTGTGACTAACTCAAAATGATTCTTAATTCATCGTGGTTTGCTTCGTGTACTTTTGCGAACTTCGTCTCCTTTTGCTTTAAATGCGGTTTTGCTTCTATCGTTTGAATTCATAGGTGAGAGCCACATAATTTTTACCAAACCAGAGCGAGAGGTCAACGTTTCAATTCATAGGTGATAGATTTACGACTCTTTACTCTGACAGTTGACCTTTTCGCAATTATTTTCTCTTCTTTGGAAATTAGTGTCATTGCTTCCCTTTACTGTTCTTCCTGACAGGTTGACCTTCTACAATCATTTCCTGTTTTTCGCAAGAAGAAAATGACTAGAACTACTTTGGTATCCTGCTACTCCTGACAGGTTTACCTTCTACAATTATTTTCTCTTCTTTTTCCATTTGCTTTTCAACTTCCGTCTGCTTTTCAACTTCCGTCTTGTTTTCATCCTCTCCTTTTTCATCATTGTTTGTACTTCATCAAAATCAGCGCTGCGAATAGTGTATTGCGTATAAGCAGGAGGAGCAGAGATTGACGTTTTCATTCATATGTGAGCGACATAATTTTTACCAAACCAGAGCAGAGGTCGACGTTTCAATTCATAGGTGATAGATTTTGACCGCTACTCTGACGTGTTCACTTTACGCAATTATTTTCTCTTCTTTGGAAATTAGTGTCATTGCTTCCATTTACTCTTCTTCCTCACAGGTTGAGCTTCTACAATCATTTTCTATTTTTCGCAAGAAGAAGATGACTAAAACTGCTTTCATATCCTTTCCATCGTCTGTTTTGACTCCGTCTGCATTTAAAAGCGACGATCTGAACAAAAGCAGACGAAGCACAAAAGGCATTTAATCACAAAGGTTTTGTAAAAAAAAGCTCAAATGTTTCCCATTTCTTGCATTAAGTCATGCAATTCTAATGTGTTTTCGAAACGCATGGTTCGTTGAAACACAGATCAATGGGTGCACATCTTCGTTAAACCATTAAGTGAAGAAGGGTTCGTGGAAATCGATTTAAATCAACATGGTTAAATATATCATAAAATCAAAACCGGCGAATATCTTTTGACAATTAATTCATATTTAGGTGAACTTGAAAAGCGGGCGAAGTGCGAAGAGTCAAGTCAATGTATTATTTATGCTTTTGCATTCTGCGTCTTTTCTACTTCGATACATTTTTGTACCGTTTGTTTTTCATCGTTTTATTCATTAAAATCATAAAACTCAAGTCATTTTGACTTAATATCCTTTTCAATAGGTTCCGTGTGTTTTTTTTCATCATTATTTCGTTTTGACTTAACAATCTCGTCCTTTTTAAGTGCACAGATTTATTCTATCGCGTAGATTGAGTTTTCAATTAGTAGATCAGAACAGAGATTGACGTTTCAATTCATACGTTAACGTATTGCAGAACTAACCAAACATGAGGACTGCAACTTGCGTCTACTTTTGCTTCTATCTGCTTTTCAACTTGTGTCTGCTTTTCAACTTGCGTCTTGTTTTCATCCTCTCCTTTTTCATCATTGTTTGTACTTCATCAAAATCAACACTGCCAATAGCGTATTGCAGAAGTAAACACCAGAACACAAATTTCTTCCTCTCTCATACCGACTTGGCGTATCCATCCGGCCTTCCTGGAGAGGGTCTCACCAACTGACGGACAATCGGTCACCTTCTTTATTAACTCCTTAGTCACAACAACGGATAGACCATCTATCGATGATACTAGAGTGTTGTCTACTAACCGAGCATTCTTCCAAAATCGAAAACCTCGTTTACGTATACGGTTCTTGTACCTCAAAGAAGTTCCTCCAACCAGCTCTTACAATCTTTGCTTCCACATCCATACCATCATTCCTTAATGACTCGAAACTCACATGTTTTCCGAATATCATGGCTGGCTCCATTGTTTGAGCAAAAACCGACTCTCGTAGCTTTTTAGGCTTGGATGTTTGAGAAAATTGGGAAAGCAAAATCAACCGTCATGAGATGATTTTGCTTTTACACAACTTGTAGAGATATAATCCGATGTGTTCTAGAGTCATTAAAATCCTCGAGATTATCGGACTTTGCCTCCTGAAGTGTCTTGTGAGAGAAGTTACCATTTGTAGCTAATTGTTCGACGCCGTTAGTTTTGTCGTTACTTTACCTTATTGCTCAGTTGACATAACGATTATGACATTGCGTCGATCTTACAAACCGTTCTTCACTTAATGGTTTTGTGAACATGTCCGCCTCTTGATACTCTGTTTCCATGGATAGTAGACGCACTCACCTTCCTCTGAACATAACCTTTCGTAAAGTGATGTCGACTTCTACCGCTTCACTCTTGAATCTTTGAAGAATTCTTTGCGGATTGATTGAGCTGGTGTTGTCGCAATAGATTAGAGTAACATATCGTCTGCTTTTTGGCTTCCGTCTACTTTTCTACTTCGTCTCTTTTTCTTTCTCCTCTCTTTTCTACTTCAATGCTTTTTTATTCTCCGTCTACTTTTCTACTTCGTGCATTTTCATTATCCGTCTGCTTTTCTACTTAGTCACTTTTCTTTCTCCGTCATCTTTCTTTCTCTGTCTCTTTTTTCTTGACTATTTGTTCTTAATCAAAGTCATAAATGTGAAGTCATTTTGACTTAACAGATAGTTCATCACCTTCTAATGTTATTGTTATTTGCAATATCGGTTTCTAATGATTTTATCATGATTATTCAATTCATTATTATTTTCAACTTCATTCATATATTTATTCTCATTTGCAATATCACTTTCTAAATATTTTTATCGTGATTATTATATTCATTATTATTATTTAACTTCATTAATATATTCATATTTTTTATACTGATCATAATAACGGCTCATTCCATATTTGTTTTATTAATGTAGCGAAAAATTTTATTATACCTAATAGGAATAATACTATTTACATTAGGATATTAAATAATACGAATCACTAATATATATATCTCTTGTGATAATCTATGTGTCTTCGCGCGATATAGACGCAATCTTCTGACACGATCTTCTGATGCAATTTTTGTCGGTAGGCGGTAGCGCAATGCATGCATGCCCTTATGACTACTGATATCTGTTTATATCTTTTCATTCATTCATATTGTCATTCATGTTGTGTCGTTTCTCTCTATACACAATCTCGACCCAATCTTCTGATGCAATATTTTGTCAGACGACCACGCACGCGGCCCCACAATCCATGCCCTTGTGACAACTTATATAGTGTCTTCTTGCTCATTCGCAGTATATCGCTTCCTCTTACTTTTATTGCTCTCTTACTTGTAAATCTTCTTTCAGCTTCTTTTTTGGTCTGTACAGATGTTTTCCGAGTTTCGCTGTTCTTGCTGTCCACTTACATTCTTTGTCGAAGGAATATAAATGTTCACCAACTCTTGCCGTCTGACGCAGACTTGGATATGAGGAGATTTATCATGTTGCGTCTGAAAATGATGGCTCAAATAAAGAAGGCGTCTTGGAGACTTGGATATGACGAGATTTATCATGTCTATCATTCTCCACGTCCGTTGTCAATGTCCTTGTGATCCAATAGGAAGATTGTAACAATCTTGATCTTTCTTGTGGTCATTCATAATGTGTGAATCAGTTTTTGGGTAACACTTTGAAGTGTCCTTGTCTATAAGGTACTTACATGGGTTGTATCTCAACGCACTTGGATATGGCGAGATTTATCATGTTGAATCCTTCAATCCTCTCAATTTCAATTAAGAGAGCTCCATGAGGATTGATAGAAGTTGTCTAGAGACATTCGAGGGGTAGATGTGGTGTATGGCAAATCCACTACTTGTGGTTGTGAAAATTCTTGGAGAGATGTTCATCAACGGCCTAACTCAAGTATACTCGACTCCATCCCGAGAACTTCATTGACATATAAAATTTAGAAATTAAGCATAGAAAGTATAGTCATGAATGTGGCTTACTCTCGATAGCCAACATAGTTTCAATAATGAGGCGAGAAAAGAGAGAGAGAGGGAGTTGAAAACCGATGGAAACAAAAGCGCATTTCAAGTTGAAAAGCAGAGGAAAGACGAAAAGCAGACGCATGTTCAATAGTAGAGGAAAGCAAAGGAGCGGAACTCCTAAAAGGAGACGAAAGAAGTAAAACAAGCGGAGTTGAAAAGCACAGACGCCTTAGCGAGGAAGCAAAATGATGGATGCAAAAGTTGGCGAGAGCAAAACATTATATTTTATTTTTTCACGGGACTTGTGAAAACAAGAAGTTTGTTTTAATTAAGCGTTTTCGTTGCTTTTTAAAAAAAGAAATACACAAGGTACAACTTGTTTGATTGAAGTCTCAACTTCTATCGTCTTAAATAACACGATGTAATAATATTACAATTCTTCAAAGTACAATCTTCATTAACGTATTTACAATCTTCCTCATATCCAAGCTGCAAGATCGCATTCTTTATTTATGCATCCTTTTGAGATTTGTCTCTCCTTAATGTCTCTCCTTTTACGCCAAGGCGTTGAAGAATTTCCATTAGATTATCATGCGATGTCGTCTCGTTTTCCTTAAATGTCGCTTTTGCTTACGCCTCGCTTTTGCTTTAAATGCTTTTGCTTAAATGCCTTTTGCTTAAATCGCTTTTCAACTGCTATCTCCTTTTCTTCTTTAAATGCCTTTTCAATAGCTTCCTCTTTTTCAAGCGTCATTTTTCATGGCCTCTTGTCTCATCATTATTTCTACTTCAACGATCCCAAAGTCTAAGCGTGTCAGACGTGAACCTCTGAATACCTTATAGACAAGGACACTTGAGTGTTACCCAAAACTAATTCACACATTATGAATGACTACAAGAAAGATAAACATTTATCATCGATGTCGCCTCGCTTTGCTTGCCTCTCCTTTTGCTTCGTCTGTTTTCCTTTAAATGCTTTTGCTTCCGTCTTCTTTTCAACCGCCATCTCCTTTTCACAATCTTCATTAACGTATTTACAATCTTCCTCATATCCAAGTCTGCGATCGCATTCTTTATTTGCGGCATCCTTTTGAGATTTGTCGCTCCTTAATGTCTCTCTTTTAGCCAAGGTGTTGAAGAATTTCCATTAGATTATCTCGCAAGATCGTCTCGTTTTCCTTAAATGCTCTTTTGCTTGCGTCTCGCTTTTGCTTTAAATGCCTTTTGCTTTAAATGCCTTTTGCTTCGTCCTTTTCAACTGCTATCTCCTTTTCTTCTTTAAATCGTCTGCTTTTGAATAGCTTCCCTCTCTTTTCTGCGTCTGTTTTTCATCGTTTGTTGCCTCATCATTATTTATACTTCAACGATCCAAAAGTCTAGCGTAAGAACCCGTAGTGCAGACTTCGATATCAGGACATTTATCATAAATTGCAAGTGCTACTTAACCACCGCATCCTCTTTCCTTGTAAAACATTTTCTCATATCGAAAAAGAGTATCGATGGTTTCCTCTGTTCGTGTTATCGTGGCTTTGTTGTTCTTTATCGCATTGGTCAACAACATCCGATGTCCGATTGGTGAACACTGATACTCTTTGGCATGAACAATAGCTGTGATGACCACGACAACTGTCACAGAGATAAGAGGAAAAGAAGATTTACAAATTCGATTTCAGATTGCTTTTAGGTTTAACCCGTGTTACTTGTAAATCTTCTTAACGCGTTTTCTTATCCTCTCTTATCTACGTAGCCGGTTATCGTGGTTGTCGTAATGTTGTTCTGTCGTTCTCGTGGATTTGTTGTTCTTTGTCGAAAAGTATCGGTCTTCACCAACTTGACGTCCGATCTTGTAACCGCTTAGTCTCGGTTTCGATTGCTATTAGTTTTGCTTCATGTTGCTTTTTGTCCTCTGTTGTTTGTAAATCTTTTTAAGGTTTTTTGTTTTTTTTGGTGTGTCAGATTGTTTTGGATTTTGCTATTTTTGTTGTAGTGCAGACTTGGATATGAGGATATTTATCGAGATATTGTAGCTTCATAATTTGCAAAGTCGCTACTTCACCAGCGAGAAAGAACTCCTCTCAAAACCATTTCTCATGTCGAGAAAGGAACCAGAATCATCTACTTTAATCGAGAAAGGATGCCTCGAACAAAGAAGGCGTAGTGCGAGACTTGGACAGAGTATCGGTGGTTTCGGCGTGAACCTGGGGCGTGAACCTAGCATAAGGTTGTTTAGGTTGTTCTGGCTGGGCGTCGGAGGTTATGTCGCATCGTCTCCGTTTCCATTGTTCTTTACTTGTAAATCTTGTTAAAGCTATTTTTGTTTTGGTGTGTCTGAGATGTTTTTGAGGGCTACAAGACTTGGATATGAGGAGATTTATCATGTTGCCATCGGTAACACAGATGGCTCGAATAAAGAATGCGTAGTCGAGACTTCTGAAAAAGAGTGCCCCCAAACAGAGAAGGCGTAGTGCAGACTTGGATATGAGGAGATTTATCATAAATTGCAAAGCTGTTACTTCACCACCAGCATCCTCTTTCCTTGTACATATATTTTTCTCATGTCAGAAAGGAACTCCTCTGTCAAAACAGAAGTTTAAGGATTATCACCAGGAATCATCTGCTTTAATCTGAAAATGGATGCGTGCAACAAAGGTGGTGTAGTGCAGACTTGGATATGAGGAGATTCATCGTCAGTCTCTGTCCATATAGCTACGAAGGCTGCAGCTTTGTAAAGTTTTATTAAGTATATATATTAAGAGCGAATGGGATGGACGACCATGCAATCCATCCCATTCGTTCATTTATCTGTCGAAGGCGTAGTCTGATTTGAATAATCTAATAGCTCTGCTATTTTTCAAGAATGTGACATGCCGCTTTGTAAAGTTTTATGTCTTAGTTTAAACTTCTTCGCAATCTATTTACGCTTTATGTCTTACTTGATCGCTTTTCACTTTTCAATATCTTACTTTGATCGTTTCACTTGTATCGTCTAAACTTCGAATTCGGAGGTGATTTGCTTTGCTTTGCTTTCAACGTCTGCTTTTCTCACCTCTAACGCATTTAAGAAGAGAAAACAGTGGAGTTGAGAAACTAGGCGAAGTTTAAAATCGATGGAGTTGAAAAAGTAGACGAAGTTTAAAATATAACCGAGTTGAAAAAGTAGGCGAAGTTAACAATACAGACGGAGAATACAAAAGTGGGCGAAGACATAAAGGCAGAAAAGCGATTTATACTGAACAAAAGCAGACGAAAAGTGGCAGGCATTTAATCGGAAAAGCGAGCCGGGGTTTTCACTTTTCAAGATCTTACTTTGATCATTTCACTCCTATCGTCTCGCTTCTTAATTGAGAGGTGATTTGCTTCTTCTACCGTCGGCTTCTTAATTGGAGGTGATTTGCTTTGCTTTGCTTTCAATCGTCTGCTTTTCTCACCTCTAACAGATTTAAGAAGGGAAAAAGCAGTAAGTTAAAAATCACTGGAGTTGAAAAAGTGAGCGAAGTTATAAATATAGGCGGAGTTCAAAAGTAGTAGAAGTTAAAAATCGATGGAGTTGAAAAAGTAGACGAAGTTAAAAATATAAACGGAGTTGAAAAAGTAGACCAAGTTAACAATACAGACGAAGACATAAAGATGAATTTAAAAGGCGATCTGAACAAAAACAGACCATAAGTTCAAAGTTTTGCAATTTATATTTTTCTCAAGATAATATCGATACACAACTGAAAAATCTCATATAGAAAGTAAGTGACTAATTTTACCTTGTCCTCTGCAAGTACTTTAGAGACATGTTTTGGACCCCATAATCTACTACGTGTGTATTGGGATGGGAGTTGAGAAAGTAGACGAAGTTAAAAATCGATGGATTGAAAAAGTAGACGAAGTTATAAATATAGACGGAGTTGAAAAAGTTAACGAAGTTTAAAATATAAGCGGAGTTCAAAAGTGAGCGAAGTTAACAATACAGACGGAGAATACAAAAGTCAGACGAAGACATAAAGACAGACGAAAAGCAGACGATACGAACAAAAACAGACGATGTAATGTGTTTTCATTAAGTCGTGCATTTGTAATGTGTTTTCAGAAATGGAAAGTTCTTTGAAGCGAATATCGATGGTGTGGTTATTATCTATCGATCATGTACAAAACTTGAGGCTAAGTCTGCTGGAATTTTAGAGATGAAGTTAGAGTGAGAAAATGTTCATAAACAGAGGTGAGCAGTATAAAACAATATGTATACAACTTCAAATCCACGATACTTATAGCTGCTTATTAACCGTCATCTAACAACTAACTCAATGACTTTTCTTGAATTCTTTATTCTTTCGTCTTCTTTATTTAAATGCGTCCTTTGCATGGCTGAACATATCGTCTTTTATGTCTAAATTTACGAGACAATGATACTACAGATGGGTGGACAAGCGGTTGAACACGAAGGTTATAAATAAGAGTCGAAGTCAACATATTATTTATGCTTTCGCATTCTCCGTCTATTTTTGTTAAATGCATTTTCATTAAAATCATATATGTCAAGTCATTTTGACTTAACATGCGATTCAATAGGTTAAAATGCATAGATTTTTCCTCTCGCGTAGATTGAGTTTTCAATTAATAGGTACAATCTTCTAGCCGCTTATAATAATGTGAAACACTTGCCAATAGCGTGTTGCGAGTAAACCAAAGCAGAGATTCACGTTTCAATTCATACGTGATAAGACTTTTGGACACCGTCATATTTATTTATTTGTAGCAAGGAAATACACGGTAACCCCCAAAATGTATGAATCACTTTCAGATCTATTTTTCTTCTATGCAATAATCTTCTAACTGGTATGATAATGTCGATTCTGCCAAATACCAATAACGTATTCGAGTAAGCAAAATGAGGATTACAAAGAGAGAGGACGAACAATTGATTGACGTTTCAATTCATAGGTGATAGATTTCTTACCGCTACTTCCGACGGTTTACCTTCTACAATTATTTTATTTTTTTCGCAAGAGGAAGACGACCAGAACAGAGATTGCTTAAATGTTGACACAACACTTTCACATCTATTTTTCTTCTATGCAATAATCTTCTAACTGGAATGATAATGTCGATTCCTGCCAAATACCAATAACGTATTCGAGTAAGCAAAATGAGGAGTGCAAAGAGAGAGGACCGGAACGTAGATTGGCGTTTCAATTCATAGGTGAAAGATTTCTTACCTTTACTCTGACAGTTGACCTTCTACAATTATTTTCATTTTTAGAGAGGAAGGCGACGAGCAGAGATTGCTTGATTCTTGACGAACATGTTATTCAATTGAGTTATGTAACTAACTCAAACTGATTAAATAATTCACCGTGGTTTGGTTTCGTCTGCTTTACATCGTCTGCTTTTATTCCGTCTACTTTTGCACAACTTTAAATGCCTTTTGCTTCCATCTGCTTTTCAACTTGTGTTTGCTTTTTAACTTCCGTCTTGTTTTCATTGTCTCCTTTTTCATCATTATTTGTACTTCATCGAAATCATTTATGTTAAGTCGTTTGACTTAACAATCTCCTCCTTTTAATGCAGAGATTTCTTCATCGGGTAGATTGACGTTTGAATTAATAGGTAATGTCAAACACTTCCAATAGCGTATTGCGAAATAAACACGAGCGATTAAGAAGACACCTTTTCTTGTATGGAATAATGTTCTAACTGGTATAATAATGTCGATTCACGCCAAAAGCGTATTGAAGAAGTAAGCAAACATGAGCGAAATTAGAAAGAAGAGCACCGGAGTAGAGATCGACGTTTCAATTCATAGGTGATAAAATTATTATACACGTGCTACTCGGGACAAGTTGACCTTCTACAATTATTTTCTCTTCTTGAAATTACTATCATTGTTTTCCTTTACTTTTCTTCTGACGAGTTCACCTTCTCGATCATTTGCTCTTCTTTGAAGCTTCGCCTTTTGCATCCCTTGATTAATCAATCATTCGAGGCCATTTCTTTGGCATCAAAATAACTTAGAGCGAAATTTGATCTGTCATGCGCACAGTAACTCCCAAAATGTATGAATCATTTTCACATCTCTTTTCTTGTATCCAATAATCTTCTAACTGCTATGATAATGTCGATTCACCCAAATGCCAATAACCTATTCCGAAATAAGCAAAATGAGGACTACGAGAGAAGAAGAGGACCATACAGTAGATTGACGTTTCAATTCATAGGTGATAAACGATTAAGTAATTCACCGTGGTTTGCTTTAAATGCGCTTTTGACCGTCTGCTTTTACTCGGTCTACTTTTGCACAACTTTCTTACGCTTTTGCTTCCGTGCGCTTTTGCTTCCATCGCTTTTCAACTTGTGTTTGCTTTTGAACTTCCGTCTTGTTTTCATCGTCTCCTTTTTCATCATTATTTGTACTTCATCGAAATCATTTATGTCAAGTTGTTTTGACTTAACAATCTCTTCCTTTTAACTGCGAAGTTTCTTGTGTCAATTTGGATTGACGTTTCAATTAATCGTATAATGTCAAACACCGCCAGCAGCGACATTGCAGTAAACACCGAACGTAGATTAACGTTTTAATTCAAAGGTCGAGACCGTCATAATTTTTACTTGTGGCAAAGAAAGACACAGTAGCGCCCAAAATGTATGAACCGGAAGACACCTTTTCTTGTATGGAATAATCTTCTAACTAGTATAATAATGTCGATTCACCTTAAAAACATATTGAAGAAGTAAGCAAACATGAGCGAATTAGAAAGAAGAGCACGGAGTAGAGATCGGCGTTTCAATTCATAGGTGATAAAATTATTATACACGTTCTACTCGGGACAGTTGACCTTCTACAATTATTTTCTCTTCTTGAAAATTACTATCATTGTTTGCCTTTACTTTTCTTCTGACAGTGCACCTTCTACAATCATTTCCTTTTCTTAGAAGCTTGCCTTTTGCATCCCTTTGTCAATCAATCATTCAAGAGCAATTTCTTTGGCATCGAATAACTTAGAACGAAATTTGATCATCGCACACTCACCGTGACACCTTTATATTCTAACTTCTTACTGTTCTCCTCTCTTAACCCTTAAACCAAATCTATCTCAACCAATAAACATTTTCTCCACCCAAACTTTACTTCTCTCAACTACCATCTTCTTTTAGTTATCAAATTCACGTTCTATATTCTAAATGCATTTATACTCCATTTTGTCGGTTCCTCGTGCTTATTCTCTTCTGCATTCTTGGAGTACTAAGGTATATATGTTTAGGTTAAATAAATTTTTGTAAAAATTCTCTGTTGTTAATTATTAACTGAATAGAGCATATTCTCCTTTCTACGTTATGACTGCATGTATACTCTATTTTTGTAGTTAAATGAAATAATTTTTTATATAAATTCGCTTTAGTTATTTAAATGGTTTGTATTCATGTTTGCTCGACATATTGTTTATTAGGTCATAAACAAAATGTTTTTTTTAATGTTTACTGTGATACGCTTTATAATATATATTCAATTTTATTGTTTCTAGATATATATATATCGATATAGCTATATAGATATATATTGATATATATATGTATATATACATATATATATCAATGTATATAAACTCATATATATATCTGAAAATTCATTTTGACCGAGGATCATGAATGGATAGATAAAGGACGTTTATATTATGTCGATTCCTCAGGTATTTACATATGGATAGAAATGCTAAAAGACGTCAAAATTATGCTCAAATGCCAAATGAAAAAAAACAAGAATTGTTGCGACGACGTAGAGAAAATCGAGCTGCGAAAAACACAACTTCCACTTCATCTAAACTTCAGCAAAAAATTACTCCTCAACAGAAGGAATCTTTCATTAATATCGAACCTTCCACCAGTCAACTTCCAAGTTATGAACCCTCTTACATAAATGAAGGTACCTTTTTTACAATATATTGAAACTATTTCCAACCTAACTACTCCACATCATTATAATGTCCTTTTTATACGTATGAAGGGATAAATCATCGCACATCTCCTTCAACATTAACATTCTTGCAGAATTTACGGTTGAAGTGAAACGGCTCCTTACATTCAGATTGTCAATATTATAACGCAAAACGATTTTACCTTGAACCTCCGTCGTTTTGTTGTTCGTCAAGACAAATTTCTATTGTTGCTCCTCAGATGCCTTATGCTTTAAAGTCTTTGTTTCTAAATAGTGACGAAGAATCCCAACATTTCAGAAAGAATGTTCGTACATATAATAACAATGTAGCTTTCACTTCCTATGGAGTCAGATATGATCGTGAGTTGACAAAAAACACAATGGGAGTTTATACATTCCGTGTTCAAGGACAAGTTTACCATTTCCTTGACAGTTTAGTGTCGACAAGCGATAAAGTATCTGGAATCCAACTTTATTTCTTTGATACGGATGAAGAACTACAACAAAGGCTCGGCAGTTCTGATAAACTTCGTGAAAGTACGTTGAAGCTGATTATGACAATTCTTGAAGATAACCCTTATGCTAGGTTCTTTCGCCGTCTTAAAGATATTCCTTCCCTTGAAAATCACCAGATTGTTCTGAGATGTTATACGGTCTTGATCGGTAGCGTTTACAATCTTCCTCTTGCATCACAAGTAGCTGCTATATGGATGGCGAGGATGAACAAAGATGATAAATCTCCTCATATCCAAGTCTCAAATCTCTCGGTCGAGCTATAGAATTCAATCTTATTATGCATGCTACGACCCGCTTCAATACCCACTTCTGTTTCCACGGGGTGAATCAGGATGGCATCCTCGCATTAAGCGGTTAAATTCTCAAACAAACAACACCAATGGTTCTGATCAAACAAGCGGTGCTCCTTTAAACACTTTTACTGAAGCAGCTGAATTATTTGCTCTCGAAAACATAGGTTAGTTGTGTGCTTATTGCCTTGGTTCCGAGATATTGTCTAATTGGGCAAAACTAATTTATCATTTTTTTCTTACTATTACTAATTACTCAAGGACCGAACTCCAAACATGGCGTAGTATCGCGGAGAGTATTACTGCTATCGACTTCAAATGAGAAGTTATGATGAATCCATGCTTATCCACAGCTTAAGACTACTACAACAATTCATTGTTGGTTCTTATATAAAGATTGAAACATCACGGCTTGAATTCCATAGGAAAAAACAGAACGAAATACGATCAGAAATTTTGCAGGGTGTTTTAGATAGCGTTAATATTGGTCAAACTGAAGCTTCTACAATTGGCCGGTGAGTTGTCCTCCCAGCTTCATTTATTGGCGGCCCAAGGGACATGAAACGGCGTTATCTAGATGCAATGGCTCTGGTGCAAAAATATGGCAAACCAGATATTTTTCTCACTATGACTTGCAACCCTATGTGGAAGGAAATACAAGAGAATCTTAAATTCCATAAAAAAGCACAAGACAGACCAGATTTATTGTCCAGAGTGTTCAGGGCGAAATTTGAAATTTTGAAAAATGACTTGATCAAAAAAGGAATATTCGGATTTCCCTCAACATTTTGTTTGGAATCAAAAAACAAGGACGTGGTCGGAAAGAAAGCGGAGAAAAGTCATAGGACGATTAGTTACTGTTGACCCTCGAGAAGGAGAAAGGTATTACTTGAGATTATTGCTCGCAAATGTTAGAGGACCAACGTCGTTTGACAACTTGTTAACTGTTGATGGTGAAAAGGTGAACTGTTTCAGGGATACTGCACTACAATTAGGATTGCTAGCATCTGACTCTTACATACAACAAACACTTGACGAAGCTGTCATATTTCAAATGCCAACATCCCTCAGATTGTTATTTGTTACACTCTTGTTCTATTATTCACCGCAAATCTAGGAACTCGGGAAACTTTCGAGACCACCTGCTTCTCGACTACCTATATGCTTATTCATCCTCTAATACGATACATATGATGATATTACAAAATGGCTCTTGAAGATATCAATAAATCTCGGAACAAATGGGAAAAAGCTTAGTGATTATCATTTCATGAACATGAATTTCATCTTGATTCACGGCAAAGAAACTAAGGAGGTAGAAAGTGAGATGAATATAGAGATTGATGAACAGGACTTCTTATTACAATCAAAACTAAACAGCCAACAAAAGCACGTATTTGATTTAATAATGAATTCAGTTCTCACTTCAACGATCGCAGTTATTTTATCGATGGTCCGGGGAACAGTAAAACTTTCTTATATCGAGCTCTTCTTGCAAATTTACGATCGAAACACATTGCAATAGCGATGGCGACATCAGCGTTCTTTGCGTCAATTCTTCCGGGCGGTAGGACAGCTCATTCAAGATTTAAAATCCCCCTTGATTTATCAAAGCAAAAGTTTGTCGATTGAGCAAACAGAGCAGTGTTGCAAAATTGATATTTGAATCAAGCCTTATTTTATGGGACGAGGCTTCCATGGCAAAACAAGAAGCCATCGAAGCATTTAACGGTTTACTACAAGATATAATGAACTCCGATCAGCCTTTTGGAGGTAAAATTGTTGTATTTGGTGGTGACTTTCGCCAAACATTGCCAGTTATTCACCAAGCAACGAAACAATAACTCATTGATTCAAGTCTTCTAAATTCACATCTCTGGCGCCATATCTCTAAACTCTGTTTGACGACAAATATGAGAGCTATCTCAAATCCACATTTTTGTGATTTCTTATTGTGGGTTGGAGAAGGCTCTGAACCAATGGATGAACAAGATCAAATATGTTTACCAGATGAACTCATTATTCCTTACGACAACAAGGATGAATCTGTTCATAGGTTGCTTCTTTTTTCATTAAATTACATACTAATCTTTTTTTCCATTACGATTATACTTTCCTAATATACAGTTGTGCTTACTAGGTTACTGGAAAACGTTTTCCCTGACCTAAGCTTATATTCATCCGACCCGTATCAGATGATAAACAGATGCGTGCTATGTCCAACGAATAATTGTGTTGATGAAATTAATGACATCATGATTCAAAAATTAACAGGAGATTTGCATTCATATGTGAGTTTTGACAAGACGGTTGATCGCAGACATCAAGCTGATTATCAAGATTTTCTCAATTCTTTGAACCCTAAAGGACTACCTCCTCATAAACTTTTGCTGAAAGAAGGCTCTCCAATTATGCTTCTGAGAAATTTAAATCCAACGGAAGGATTATGCAATGGAACAAGGTTGATATGCGACAAATAAAAGATCATACAATTTCAGCTGAAATTGTTTTGGACCTCACAAAGGAAAATCATTTTATACCTAAGATTCCTTGCAATCTCCGGAGAACGAAAAAAATGGAATTGCTTTCATCGTAACACAATTTCCAATTAAATGCATGTTTTTGCAATGACTATAAACAAATCCCAAGGTCAAACACTTGATCATGTTGGAATTTATCTCCGTCAACTGTATTCTCACACTAGCAGCTTATATGTAGCTCATCAAGGCGCGAACTCTGAATCGCTTAAAGTTCTTATTATTCCCGAACTTTTCAATCTTTAGACTTCGAAAAAAAGACAAGGAATATTGTTTTCTGTGAAATTTTCGAATTATTCAAATTATAAAACATCAAATTTCCTCACAAGACAAGGTATATTATTTGTTTGTTATCTCAGTTCACATAATTTGATTTTATAGGCATAATTATTTGTCTTCGCTTGACCATCCAATATTTTCTTTCAGCATGGATAATCGTTTATTGATGAAGAATATTTTGCCTGGAGCGCAATCATGGTCTTGTCAAGTGATGGTCCAACAAAAACAACAGGTCATTGCTTCGGTTAATTCACCGACTAAAAAACAAAAGTTTGTCTTGTGCGATTCTCAGGTATATCAATTACACTTTTTTCCTTTCACATTTTATCAACTTACCTATTGATAATTTCTTCATAATTAACAGGGATCGCAAGTTGAGGGTATCATATTCAACAATGATATACAAAGAATTGGAGACATCTTACAGCCGTGTCAGGAATATATCATTTCTAATGCAATTGTCAAATCAATTCCCTTCAAGATCAAACTGAAAATTTGAACATACAGTGGATTCTCACAAGTCGCACGGTCATCGAACCTGTCACACAAGACGATGCAATCATCCCTCTGATTTTCAACTTCACACCTTTCCAAAGTCTTATGGATTATGTGGACGACAAGCAAAAATCTGTTGGTTAGATGCTTAATACATTTTTTCATACAATCTTACAAAAACTTTCCACTTAGTGATTACATTAATCTTTAACACATGATAGATATTATAGCCGTCGTCGTTGAAGTGTTGGAAAAAAAAGATGTCATGAGAGACGGAAAAGCTTCAACTGTCCAAAAATTTGTTATCATGAATAAAGAGTAATTCTCACTCTGTATCTTTGTTACTATTTTGTGTTAGAGATGAACAAATTTAACATCTTCTCGTAATCTCTTGTTTTTTTTAGGGATCAAGCAGTCATACTATCGCTTTGGAATTGTTTTGTTGAGAACGAGGGCCAGAAGATTATGGAATTATTTCACTCTCATCCAGTTATTGTTTGCACGAATCTCAAAGTGAATTTCTTTAACGGTATTTTTTCCTTGCTCATAATAACACATCTTACTCTGTCCCTTTTCATTCTATCTCAAAAAATGATTTTGAAATGTTAGCTGTTGCATTGTCAACGTGGTTCGACTCAGCCATCCTCGTTGAGCCACCCATACAAGAAGTTGTCGATCTCAAAAATTGGTAATCCATTATGTTACGTACAACCTTTCTAACATTTTGTTACAAATTATATAGGAATTTTAAAATTTCTTTCTTTTATCGCCTATATAATTATTATATTACTGAGGCACAACGAAATAATAACCACATCAAAACCTCGTCGTGGAAAATCTTACTTTACATATAATCCTCAGATATCTTCCGGATCTCACGAAATATCACCAAGATCATGTCTTTAGATTCTACCCCTAAGGTAATCGTGATCTCGCATATTCCAAAGTGACATATTGAATTTGAAACTTCTTCCTCTGAACATTGTTATCGACTTTTCCTTAGATATCATGGATTGAAGCCAAAATTTCCTTTCAAAGACATTTTACAAAAATTTTGGTACATGGCATGCAACAAATGCTTCCGGTCTCAATTGCTGATCTGGAGTTCTCTTTACTTGTAATTCTTGTGAGAAAACGCATGCAATGAGCCAAGGTTTCCGCTTCTATTTGCAATCTTCGATTTGTTGCTTATTCCTTCGTGTCTATTCCATAATTTTAGCATCACTTTTTAGTTCCATGTCACCGCACTACTTTTTGCCTACCCTACTATTCTTACTTTATTGAATGATGCCGATCGACATGGATTTGACCGACGACACCGGAACTATAACGGCTTCTATTTTCGGCGACCTCGCTGAGAAACTATTAAACTTAACCGCCGTTGAAGCAATGAAATATTACAATGAGGTTATATTTTTCCTTCGTTCTTTCATCTACATTTCCAGTTTAATCAGCCCGAAATATTTTCATCTACTTATTCCACTGACAATGGACATTTTTTGTTCTCCGTTATAAGAACATGGTTCTTCCCTTGGAGAAAGTGTACGCACAATTGAAAAGCGATACCTTTCTTTTGCACGTGAAGCCAGCAAACACTCGGTCTGCAGGTGGGGTGCAACGATTTACTATTGTTTACTGCCAGAAAATTGATGCTGATGAACTACAGCAGAGTTCACTTTCACCACTCTCAGGTGCTTTTTATTCTTACTTTATCTTGATTTTATCTATAACATCATCTTTAATTATTTCTGTATGTGTCATTTAGTTTCAATTCATCTCCCCTTATATCGCTTGCTTAATATATATTGATTTTTGATATTTTCAGAAAAAAAAATCCTGAATCTTCTTCATCAGCTAAAATATGTCTCGAAAAAAGGTTTTCCGATGCTGAATACCACTTGCCGTCACAAATGGATAAGCCTGTCAGTAGCACCGAATGTACGCCGCAATCAGACACCCAATCTGCTACAGATACTCGTCGTAATAGGAAAAAACCCAGATTCTCATAACTTTTGACTTGTATTAAAAAATTTCGTCTCTAACTGCTTCTTGATTGTTTCTTCTTGAATGTTGAAAGCAATGCTTATTCAGTTGAGGTCTGTAGCTAACTCAAACTCATTCTTGCATATGCTTTCGTGTGCTTTGTCAGGTTCATTTGTGTTGTTAACTTCGTCTGTGTTGTTAACTTCGTCTGTGTTGTAAACTTCGTCTGTGTTGTGAACTTCGTCTGTGTTGTTAACTTCGTCTGCGTTCTCAGCTTCGTGTGCGCTGTCAACTTCGTCTATGTTTGTATTTCTTCGCATACTTCGTCTGCTTTTCTGACTTCATCTATTTTTCAACTTCGTCTGTTTTTCTGACTTCGTCTATTTTTTCAACTTCATGTATTTTTCAACTCCCTCTGTTTTTCTCTTGCATGGATAAAATCCAAGCTTCGTCTTCTTTGACAGGTCTCTCCAATAATTAGATCTTCTGGATCAGAACTCCTATACTTCCAATCTTTTTTCAATACACTGGTTTCTGGAAAATCCTCAACGTCATCTAACTCAGTTCCTGATGATGGAGTTTCTATTATATCATCTAATTTCTTTGAAGCGCTTCCACTCCCCATGTCATCTTCCTTATGGGGTTGGCAACTATCATCATGAAGATGAGTAGCCTGCAAACATTCCTGACAGATAATCTAGTGAAAAGTCTTCAACACCTTGGCGAAATAATGACAATCAACGAAGGTGTTGAAGATTTTCCACTAAATTATCTCGTCCAAAGATAACAAAGATTCTTCTTCGTAATATGGACTAACGATTCAGCGACCGTCTGCTTCTTGCTTTCGTTTTCTTCTCGGTTTTCTCTTCGCACAAATTATTTTTGCTTCTTTTAACTTCCTCTTGTTCTTCTTTATTTAAAGCAGTTCACTTGATGTCATTTCCAATTCGCATTAAATTTCAGTTACCAATTCGATAATCCTTCTTGAGTATACTGAATTGACTAATCCTTCTTGGAAACTATTCTTTACACATGTAAAGTATTTTTAACCTATCTCAAGGCAAATCGTTTCTGTTTCACTTTATCATCTTGCAGTCCTGCCCCACACCCTGCTGATACCTCTATATCTAAACTTTCAAACCTTTCTCCTCTTAACTTGGATCAAACAATTCCTACCCTGTTCTTCGGTCTTCTTCTTCTTTAACCTATATACATCATATCCTTCATTGCAAGAACATAACAACAATTAAACTTACGTCTTCTATTTCAACCAAAGAAAGAACATATAACTTTCTTCAGAGAATGTTTGGAACAGCTTTCTGATAAAAATAGCAACAAATGTCACTAATTTATCGATCGTCTTTCGCATAAACTTTTGTTCCTTTAATTGTAATTTAGCTTATTGTCTCGAAACTTCAAAAAATTAATCTTCAGCCGACTTGTATTTATAACTTTCTTAGAATCGCTTCTTGATTCTTTCTTCTTGAATCTTGAAAAAACAGTTATTCATTGACTCTTACCTTGTTCTTGAGAGCTTGAGAAGGTGATGGAGGAAGCTTGAGAAGAAGAAGCTTCAAGATGATCAATAGAGAAGAGATCCACATAAGTCGTACACACACACACACACACATATATATATATATATATATATATATATGATAACAAATTAGACAAGAAAAACAAAACATAGAGAATACAATAACAACTTGTTCTTCTCCCCTATTTGTTATAATAAGAAACGATTAACGGTGATGCCTCTGTATAAATTCGGTCAGCATCTTCTGCATATCTATCATCCTGGCGTGCATGTCTGTCATCATCTTCTCCATTCGATTCATTATTTCCTTCTGTTCTTTGACTTCTTGACGTAAACTTTGTACTTCATTATACGCGTCAGAAGGCAAAGAAGGTTGATCATCATCTGCTACGAGTTCTAGAAACGTAAGTGTAGTATCATATGCGTCTGCAGATTGGATGTAGTCCTCTGCTTTCCTTTTTGACCCACCTTCTGTTATCTTCCGAACAAGCCTAACTTCTTCTTGAGGCATAAACTCTTTCAACGAAGGTCCTCCACATGATTTTCTCCTTCCATTGATCCGCATATCTGAGCTCACTTGAGATCTGCAACTTGTTGCAGGAGACTTCTTCTGTAACTCCTCCCCGTCAGTCCTAGCTTTGTTCTCAGAATCTTCATTTCTACTGTTGAGATGCTTCAACTCAATTCTGTTTATATTACATAAATTGATAGTGCTTTTTACAGACACTCTCAGGTTTTTTCCACTTCCAAGACGAATTCCCGATTCTCTGAAAATTCTTGTCAATAGCATGTCGTACGGATAACTAGTTGTATGTTTCATTTGTTTCACCATATAATGAAAGATCAGAAATGGTAAATTTACTGGTGTGTGGTTCAGCAGATAGAATAAGCACTGCTCATCGAAGGTAGTTACCAAGTGTCTTGAACCCGTTCTTGGTACGATGCAGTTGAATAGAATCGCATGAAGAACCCTAGCTTTCGGGACCAGACTTGAGGTCTTCCTTTCCGATGGGTCATTCACTCCATAAAGCATTTACTAACATCTGCTTCCTTTAAACCGCCCATTGTTATCCATTTCGGATTGGTAGAAAGCTTTTCTCCAACGGATGAACATCCAATCGACTTCTCAATCAAGTCCATTGTAACAATAATGGTAACTCCGCTCACCGCTTGAGACAATAGTCTTTTCCACCATCTGTGCATACTTCCAAAATCAAATACCGATTTGGATACACATCCTCTCGGTTGAGAAGAAATTTCTCCAACCGCTCCAATAATCTCCTGGTTCGATATCCATTGTATCTCTTCGTAGAGATTCAAGTCCACATGCCTTCCATACATCATAGCTCCTCCATTGCTTCGATTTGAAAATGATTCGGATACTCTGTTCTTGAATGGTAATCTCGTTCGATAGGATTTTGAGAGATAGAGATAAAACGTCTGAAGGCTAATGGTACTCGAACCGCTTCCGCCTTAGTATATATACTTAATAAACCAACCGTGGAGGAGAGGAAGCCGATGGAAAGAGAAAGAGCGTTGTGAGTGGTGCATGAAGGTAGAAACTTCGAGTGAAGGGGCAGATTTAATTTAGAGACACCCAACCGCCGAAATTTTCCTTCAGAACTTTCCTTGTACGAAGTTACCAGTGTAACTTATCGTTTTAACGCCATACTCTCGACGCCTTTTAACTCGATTGTGGCTTCGCTAAACCATTAAGTGAAGAACGGTTGAGGAAATCGATTTAAATCTCAACATGGTTAAATATATTATAAAATCAAAACCAAAGGCGATATTTCTAGGACAATAAATTCATATTTACGTAAACTTGAAAAGGCATTAAAAGTGACAAGTCTCCTTGTTTCAAGCTTCAAGCAAGATTGAAGAAGCGATTGACCACCAAGGTTATAAATAAGAGTCGAAGTCAACATATTATTTACGCTTTGCATTCTCCATCTCTTTTCTACTTTATGCTTTTGTTCATCTTTTATTCATTAAAATCGTATATGTGAAGTCATTTTGACGTATGCCAAAACAGAAATTGACGCTTCAATTCATCGTGATAGACTTACGGACACCGTCATAATTATTTATTTGTGGCAAGGAAATACACGCTAACCCCCAAAATGTATTGATCACTTTCACATCTCTTTTTGTTGTATCCAATAATCTTCTAACTACTATGATAATGGCGATTCCTGCCAAATGCCAGTGACGTTTCAATTCATAGGTAATAGGTTTCTCACGTGCTACTCCTGACAGATTCACCTTCTACAATTATTTTCTGTTTTTCGCAAGATGAAGACGACGAGAACAGAGATTGCTTGAATCTTGAAAGAACCGGTTATTCAATTGACTTTTGTAACTAACTCAAACTGATTCTTAATTCCCACGTGCTTTGCTTTGCTCTGCTTTCCATCGTCTGCTTTTACTCCCGTCTACTTTTGCACAACTTTCGTCTACTTTGGCTTCCGTCTGGTTTTGCTTGCATCTGCTTTTCAACTTGAGTTTGCTTTTAAACTTCCATCTTGTTTTCATCGTCTCCTTTTTCATCATTATTTGTACTTGACTCTTCCTTTCAATTCTATCTCCGCCATAGTCCACATCGCAATATCCGATTAACCTGAAATCTTAACCTTTCTCAAACATTAAGCAAAGATAAGTAGTACTGCGACATATCTTAAAATTCTTTTAATGAATAAGATGAGACTCTCAGATCCTCCACGAAATCTACGCACACAAGCTGCCTCAGATTGCTTCTGCGTTGCGTCTTTTAACAGCAATAATCAGTTGAGTTCTGTAACTAACTGGAAATGACTCTTGTGTCTACACTGCGTCTGCGTCTGCTTTGCTTTGCGTCTGCGTCTGCGCCTGCGTCTTCTTCAGCTGTGTCTTGGTTCGTCTATTTCAACTTCGTCTGTGTTTTGGCTATTTGAACTTCGTCTGTGTCGGAATTCATCTGTGTCAACTTCGTCTGTGTTGACTTCAACTGTTTCAACTTCGTCTGTGTTGATTTCATCTGTGTCCCACTTCGTCTGTTTTGTTTTTCTTTTTATTTGATCTCTTTTTGTTATATATCAAAATCATATTCACGTAAAGTCATCTTGACTTAACAAAGTGAGCGAGATAAAAGTATTTCTCTTGAATAACCCATGACCTACATTGTACAACCAGCAATATTGGTTGACAACAATGGTGTTGCCAAAATAATTAAAATACACAAGAAAGAATCATTTAAACCAGTTAAGCTCCATGATATCCCTACTTTTTATCACTATTTTCGACTACCTTTTCTCATTCATTTCTATCGGTGGCATTAAATGTTTGTTTAACTACGAAACTACAAACAACTCAAAATGCAAAAAACTAAGAGCGTGTTAACCAGGAACAAACAACTCAAAATGTAAAAAACTAAGAGCATGTTAAGCAGGAGAATAATATGCAATAGATAACAAAAAACTTCTAATATTGTCAATAAATATTGAATAGTTGCAATCAACTTGTAAAGTCTTTCTTTCTCAATCATACCCTGACCTTAACCATCAATATAATTACAAATAAATAGACTCGCCTAAGCATTTTCCTCATTTTTCTGGTGAATGGGAAAACCAATCCCATTTCTAATGAATGTAGCGATTCTTTTCGCTTTCTTTCATCTAGCCAATTAGAATCTTGTTTAACAATAAATTTGATCATAAGTTTAGCCTAAAGAACAAGGACATTGATCAAGCATAGTGTCACACCCATCTCCCAAGACAATAATGCGATGGAGCATGAACTTTCTTTTAGAAAGAAATACCGTGTTTGACAGAGCAAAAAGGAAAACAGAACATACCACGATACAACTATGTGCTGAACATACAAGCTTCGCATGTCATTAACACGATGTTAGGCTCTATAGAGATACATTAAAAGTGTGTCAAGTCCTCCCTAATGCATAAAGTCAACTCCTTCTCACGTGACACCTCTAGGTATCTGTAGTAATAAATGTAAATGAGCAAGTTGATGTAACTTGTTAAAAGCCAACAAAACAAGCAATGATCACAATACAAAAAACAATGTTAGCACTTGATGAAGTTCTTTAGTGCCGTCTCAATTAAATCGGCTCTAGTAGGTGGATTAAATGCGAAACGCTCATCTACTACAAGATCTACACTGTTTTTGAAGAAAATGGCCCTTTGGATAGTAACCAATGTATCATCCACAATGTCTTCAAGTGGGGGTAAGGAGGATGCAAACGCCAATACCTATTCCTTCGCACTGATAAAACAAGATCAATTAATATGGTTAAATGCAGAAAGGTGACATGGTTAAGCATCATTAAGCAAACAAGTGTGCTATTAGACCACTCATATTCAGTAGACATAACATAAACAATCTAAGATGCTTGAATGATGGGGTTAATCAACAGGAATTTTATTTTCTGCAAAATCAAGACAAAATTGATGGTCATGCCATCTTAAGATAACAGTTGCACGAAAAATTTATTAAGAAAAACACAAGATAGATATCACATCAATAATGCAAGTGTCACACAAGATCATAAAATATACCAACAGTGACCAGCGATTTGGATCTTGCATTATAAACCAAAACAGCTCCGAAGGCTCCATTATCTCAGACTATAAAAAGTGATACGCTGCTTCCTCAAAGTACAAATCAAAAAGCAATAGAAACCCAACTTTAGCGTGAACAAAGGACAGCATTTCTTTCGACATTTCACCTTCACACTCAAGCTCCTCCACCAAAGAGATGGTTTCCAACAACAATCAAACTCACGTCTTCTATTTCAACCAAAGAAAGAACATGAACCTGAATCACACGTCAATACAATACTTAGAAACAATATTAGAATGCACGACAAGGGGGAGTTGAATTGTCTATTCCCCTTTTTGAAAATTCGTTCAAAGCCATTTGTTAGAAGTGCAAAAAAATTCTTTTCAGAATTTTGATACATTCTAATTGCTCAAAACTTTGTTTAACAATTATGTAATGATAACGCTTTAATCTTAAATTCTCTGAGAAAAGTATTTAAACACTTGTTACACAAAAATAGCTCTCGGCTAAATTTGCACTTAATGCTTTTACGATCACTTTTCTCACGTTATCTAACTTTACAATCTTCGACTTGACTTGAATTTATAGCCTTCGCCTCGAATCGCTTCTTGATTCTTGTTTCTTGAATCTTTAAAGAAACGGTTAATCAGTTCAGTTTTGTAACTAAATCAGACTGATCCTTGCGTCTGCTTTTCTATACGCGTCCTCGTCTGTTTTTCTAACCGTTTGCGTCTCCGTCTGGTTTTCTTTGCGTTTGTGTCTGCCTCTGCTTTCCTTTACATCTGCATGACTTCGTCTGTCTTGACGTCGTCTGTGTTCGACTTCGCCTGTATTCGACATCTTCTGTGTTCGACTTCGCTCGTCATCGACTTAAATGCGTGTTGACATCGTCTGTGTTCGACTTCGTCTGTATTGACTTCGTCTCTGTTCGACTTCGTCTGTCTTACTTCCTTTTTATTTGTTTTCTTTGTTATACATCAAAATCATTTTTAAGTAAAGCCGTTTGGACTAAACAATCTTCGCCTTTTCGATGATAACAAATTATATACAAGAGAAAATATAAAATGTTATGAAAAAGAAATAAAAAAAACTTATCTTCTAAACTTCTTCTTTGACTTTTCCTTTCTTTATCAAATACATTTACACCTTCTTTTCTGGACATCCTCTTCTCGTTCGCTCTCTTCTCCCTTTGTTCATTCTGTTCTCCCCTATTTGTTATAATCAAAATCATTAAGGGCGACGACTCTTCAAGAGTTTTGTCATCATCTTCTTCGATCATTTACCGTCTCCTTCATCTCATCAATTCCCAGCGTAATCTCGAGTTCATCTTGGTAGTCACTTGGTAAGGACGATTGATCTTCATCTGCACGAGGAACAATGAACGGAATTGTAGTAGTATAAGCATCGAGATGGGAGTGTACTCTTCATTAAGCACAATAGACGGTGGGCGAATAAACGATCGACGGGAAGATCTAAGTCAAATGGAGAAGGCAAGATCAAGAATCGCCTTCCTTGCGAGGGTAACGCTTCTTCTTGAATAGACGAAGGTATTAAATAGGGTCTAATATGCGAATCTATGCGAACAAGGAATTCAAAGAATGTCCCTATGATTATTCTTCCCCATTGGACAATCTTCTTGCTTATCAAGATATATTGCAGCTTGCATCATCTTTATTTTCTATAGAAAGGCATGCATCATTTATTTTCCGCACTTCTTCGCTATTTGATCTGTGGACGATCATCACCGCCTTCTTCAGAAATAGCTTCGATTTCCCTTATCGAAATTCAATGGATATCGTGGTTGTATGTCCGGTACAACCTTTATTATAGTATGTTACGGATCGGATAAATAGTGCACTCGAGAGGACATTTGAGTAGGTATGGCCTTGTGCAACGCACCTTAAAGTATCATAGAAGTTCCTTTCGCCTTCATTCAAAATGTGCCATGACTCACTATTTATCAAAATAGGTTGGAAGACAGCCTTTATTTGTCTTCCGGGTTGGCTACAGAGAGCGATTGCGTATTCTTCTTGTCACAAACTCAACCACCGACTTCAAGCTTATCCTTTCTTAAAATTCTGAATAGTCATGAACGATCAGACTAGATTCAACAGATACTTCGACTGGTATCCTCACTGAAGTTGAATCTGCTGTAACTTCAAGTTGATCATTAACAAGAGTAGGCTGAACCAGGTTAAGCTCCACTAGTTGCTTGACAGGGATTTCCTGAAGTCTGCTTTGCTCATTTGCTTTTTCTTTTGCAGCAGCATCAGAGATTTCTTTCTTCCGACTAACTTTCCTACCAGTCTTCCGTACTGCCTCTGTTAGTCTTAAAGTTAGATCCGCTAGAGCTTTTTCTCTTCTGGCTTCCGCCTTTCTTTTCTTCTTGGTCTCCTTGGTTTTTGTTGGTGTATCCTCTTCCAGAATAGAGACTAAGGATCTTGCTGCTGTAGGTGTAGGAAAATCCCGGGAGGTACATCACATGTACCGCAATGAAAACAAAATTTTATTCCTGGGACTTTCCGAATCCTGTGATCCGTATCGGTATGAAGACATCAACCTAAATAGCCAAAGAGACTATCTCTAAAGGTGATCCACGCAGAGATCGAAAAACCTAACCGGACAAACCCTTTGACCGGGAATAGTTAGAACAGTTAAAGGCGCTAGACCTACCTCTGTCCTCGGAGAGCTTGAATCAACGCTGAGAAGAAGGAGAAGCTTGAAGGATCGATGATGAAAGATGAATTTCCTTTAGGTTTTCACAAAACCCATTCTTCCTTCACCTTCTATGATCCACGATCATCACCCTTCCTCTCTACCTTTTCTATGTCTTTTAACACTTAAAAGACATGTAGAAAACTTATGGTGGAGGAGTGTCCACGCTTAGACACTTTATATATATATATATATAATAAAGTTAAAGGATAAAGTTAAATCCTCTCATCCCTCCATCCACGTAAACCCATATATATATATATTAATTAATTATTTAATTAATTAATATAATATATATATGTTTATTAATGCTTAGGTGGTCCAAATAAACTGGTTTGGTCCCTATCTGCTTAGCCCCGATCTTCAAAACGACTCAGGAAACCTTTCTTAGCAATATTGATGTCGCGATCTCATCGGGACATATCTCAATCCATTGGGATCCATTTAATCTAATGCTCTCCATAATTGGAACTCATCCCGATAACTATTTTACTGATTCTCTCAAACACTCTTATCGTGTGACCCTTTAGGCTCCGGCTATGTTGGCCAATTAAATTAACAATTAATCTGAGCAAGTCATGAGCGGTATCTAGCAACACATCATGACCCCCAATTGACCGGAAAGTAATCGGTTTGATGTATTCATCACGAACCAGATCACGAACCATTCGATAGATAATTACCGTGCAATTCGTCCTTTCACCATCCTATACCCCACTTGGTTATGAGTATGGTCAAAGTGTCAACTCTCACTAGACTGAGTCTAGCCTAGTGATATCGGTTCTCGTCCCGGGACTCATTACTTTATATGTCAATGAAGACACTCTTCATGACATACATCTTGCCACTTTAGTAATGATCCCGATAAAAGGCCATGGGTATCTCTTCGCTAATCCGTAGTGGTGAATCCTTTATTGGCTACTCAATTATCTTCAATACCTCAAGTCGCACTGCCCAAGCACCACCCTATGAGTTACCTCTCGAAGGCAACAAGGAATGGAGTCAAAGCACGTGATCAAGATCTAAGATATCCTCGAGTACCTCAAGTCTAAGGATACTTGCACCATTGCTATGATGAGATTATCACCGACACTTAGATAAGATATCCATGTGATGATCTCATGGCAGTCATCCAATGAACTTACTACATTAGTAAGCATCCACATGTCAATTCTAAATATCTCATATTTACAGCTTCGAGATCCACCGCTTGATCCAATCAAGGAATATGACATGTGTTAGTCTATCCGGATTAATGATGTCCATCTCATTAATCCTATGACTAGGAGAATTTAGATACTTGACATAATTGCACATGATAGGAATCTCGGAGTATGATCACATCATAATTTCCTTCATGCTATGTCATATATCATGGACTTCATTAATTTGATTAAAGATTCAATCAATTCATAAACAATGTTTATGAATATCAAATTAATGAATAATGCCTTTTCTTTATTTATTCATAAAGTCCACACGACTTTGAATAAAACGCGTTAAAGGGATTGCCTTTAGGGCACAAATAAACAAGATCGATTTTGAACAAGTCGACTTATCCAATGAACAAGTCGACTTATCGGTATCGAACATGTAAAGTCGACTTACACATGGTACAAGTCGACTTATCACTTACAAATCTCCCACTGACCTAAAGTCAATCGCCTTAGTATCTAATACCATAAGCGAGTCCATGAGAATCACAATTCTCCCGTGACAATGGCTTTGTCAACGAACAAAGAACACTTTGCTCGGGAATTCTCTCTATCGATATCATCTCGACTAATGATCTCCCAAATCGGTAAATGCGAGTTTGGATCGTCGATAAGACCTTGGTTCTTTTGCCTGCGCACTAACCCCATTGTATCACAATACAATCCTATGGGCCCATCACAGCTAGGGAACCGCTTCTTTGCGCATCTCATGCGGCAATGTACTCTGCCTCGGTTGATGAATCAACAGTCCTCTCTTGTTTGGAACTTTTCCAATTGACCGCCACGCTATTCAGTGTGAATGTATATAACCTGATTGTGATTCAGAATTATCCTTATCAGATTAAATACTAGCATCTGAATGCCCGCTCACTTGGAGATTTCCATCTCCATAGATCAAGAAAACATCCTTAGTGCTTCGCAAGTACTTGAAGATATTCTTGATCGCCACCCAAAGACCCTCACCAGATCCGATTGGTATCCGCCGAACATTTAGAGCATACGATACATCGGGCCTCGTACATAGCATTGTTCCATGCTAAACCTCTTTAGCATCTCATCTATGTACGATGATTGTGAAAGACCAAGCAACCTTTTGATTTATCTCTATAAATCTATATCCCTAGCATATAAGTTGCTTCACAAAGGTCTTTCATCGCAAATTGATTGGACAACCAAATTTCAACTGATTGCAGCATAGAGACATCGTTTCCTAGTAACAGTATGTCATCTACATACAACACAAGGAATACGATTGCAGTCCCATTAACCTTCTTATACACACAATGATCATTTGAATTTTGTGAGAAACCAAACTCTTTGAGTACCTCATCAAAACGGATATTCAAACTCCTGGATGCTTGCTTCAATCCATACATAGATTTCTGAAGCTTGCATACCTTTTCGCCATCGATGGAAGTGAAGCCCTCAGGTTGTGTCATACACATCCTCGGGTAGATTTCCTCTCGGAAAGTCGCTTCACATCCATTTGCAATATCTCATAATCATAATGAGTGGCAATGGCTAGAGTATCCTAATGGATTTAAGCATTGCTACGAAATCAAGGTTTTGTCATAGTCAACTCTTTATCTGTGACGAAATCCTTTAACCAGAAGCATTGCTTTATAGGTAATCAAATTACCATCCATGTTGGTTTTCTTTTGAAAACTCCTTTGCACCCTGTGGGTTTTATCCCTTCAGGTGTAACAACCAAAGTCCTTACTTGGTTTTCATACATGAAATCCATTTCGATTTCATGGCACAAAGCCATGTTCCGCATCAACTTTTCGTAACTCGCTCATAGTAGTAGGCGATCATCTCATATGAGCAATACGCCATTCTGCTCACTTACAAGAAATTCATATCTCTCGAACAAGTCGATCCTACTTAACCTACTGAAATTGTGTGTAGTAGAAGGTTGAATTGTTACCTCATCTATATGAGTTACGCTTTGATTCAGCAATTGATCTATGTTTGTTCGAGCATCTTGAACATCTCCAAGTTCAACTTTGCTCCCACGTCCTCTTGTAAAAGAAACTCTTTCTTTAAGAAAACAGATGCTTGGAAACAAAAACTTTTGTTCCTCAAAGAAGGTATATCCTACTTAACAAACACTTGTCGACTTTGCATCAAATGTATCTCGATCGTGTCCGCTACATAAGCGTGACAACCCCAAACTTTCAGATGAGAAAGATAGGGCTTTCAGTTAGTCCATATCTCCATATGGAGTAACCACAACTGTCTTTAATGGAACTCTGCTTAGCAAGTAAACAGCTGTCTCAAGCGCATATTCCCAAAACTGTGCAAAACCTATCATCAATCGCACTAAGTCTAACAAGGTTCGATTTCTCCTTTCAACCACACCATTGTCACAAGCGGCGTGTAGGTGGAGTATACTGAGATAAAATCCCATTATCTCTGAGATAATCCAAAACTGTTGGTCTAAGCATTTTCCACCACGATCAGATCGTAATGTATTCATACTTTTACCAAGTTAGTTTTCTACTTCATTTCTTAATTGTTTGAACTTTTCAAACGCTTCAGATTTGTATCTCTACAGATACAGGTACCTATATCGTGAATAATCACCGATAAAAGTAATGAAGTAAAAACAACCACTTATGACATGGATGGACATCGGACCACATACATCCGAATGTATTAGGTCTAATATTCCATTCACTCATTTACCCTTCCCTTAAAGGATAACTTAGTCATCTTGCCTAATAAACAAGATTCGCATGTGTCATATGATTCATAATCAAATGACCCTAAACATCCACTCTTATGGAGCTTAGCGATGCGTGTCTCATTTATTTATGGCCGTTCGACAATGCCATAAGTAAGTTGATTTTAAATTATCTCGATTATGTCTTTCCGCGTCATTGACATTCATAATCGGATATGACATATCTAATATGTCAATTCAATTGCATAATGTACCAAGAGCATAGAGCCTTCCATTCAACTAATAGAACAACCATTGCTACTAAAAGTCCAATGGAAATCATCTCTATTTAAACATAAAACATACAATATGTTCTTTGTTTAAAACAGGTACAAAATGTCAATCATCCAATTTGAATATAAGCCCACTAGGGAGGAACAAGACATAAGTGTCTCACGGCTAATGTAGCAACTCTTCATCGCATTACCTACACGAAGGTCTAGTTCTCCTTAAACGAGCTTTCTACTGTCCCTGAGGCCCTGCATATCATTTCATATGTATGAGCCACATCCGGTATCAAATACCGATATGTTTGGATCAGGAATAGTATTAACCTCAATGACAAACATATTTGAAGAAGTAGAGGCATCTGATGCCTTCTTCTGCTTCAGGAACTCCAGATAGATTTTACTGCCGCCTCTGGTGGCTAGACTTGCCACAATGAAAGCAAAAACCTTTTGGGAAGAATCTTTGGTTTTTCCTTGATGGCACTTCCCTTTGGTTTCTTGGCCTTTTTCTTCTTTGAACTAGAAGAAGAAGCATCCACCATTAACACTTGCTTGCTATCCTTCTTGATAGCCTGCTCAGCTGTCTTGAGCAGATTGATCAGCTCAGGAATTGTTGTGGATATTTGGTTTATCCGATAGTTTATCACAAACTGTGAATAACCATCAGACAATCCAACTAGAATTAAGTCTCTACTTAACTCATAATCCATTACAAATCCTAAGACAGCCAATCTCTCAATATAGCCATTCATCTTCGTGGCATACTTGCATGCCAGATATCCTCGAGCCATCTTTAATGGTGAAGAGAAGCCTTGAGGTCTCGAACCTTTCGCATCGAGCTTACTCATCAAACAGCTCCCTAAGATGAAATACTATAGAGTGAGCATCCATGGACTCGTCTTTCGCTGCAGCTCTAGTGACATCGAGGCAAGCATAAAGCAAGTATCCATATCATCGCCTCTAGATGCTTACAATATGCTTTCGATCCTTATCGAAGCATCGACAAAAAGTAATCGAAGTGGAACATCTAGGGCGTATCCAGTTCCTCGATCTCGAGAACAATTTCGATTCTCACCAATCAAGAAAATTCGGTCCGAATAGAGAGCGAAAATTCACATCGAAGACTTCTTCAATCAACCTAGCGCGATAGAGAGAAGGAATGATAGAATAGAAATGCTGCATGATCATAAGGACTTGCATGACATGCATATGGCTCCCATTAGTTTCCTAGAATCCATAACCCTCTTTACTTAATCCAGAGAAACAAAGTGACATAATGTCCTAGTGGGTCGATATCCGACATTGCTAAGAGTGACCTTGGGTTTACCCAACAAGCCACAACTTAGGTCAATCGGTAGGTATCGGTCATACCAATTGTATCATCGATAACCGACATTAAGAATGACCTTGGGTTTACCCAACAAGCCACCTTATGTCTCGGAGGTATCGATATACCAATTACATCTTAGACACAACTATCGATCGTCTTTATCAACTTGTTGATGTATGCACTTACATTGGGTATCAACTCTTTGATGCGCATACATCCGATGTATGCTACCCATTTCGCCTCGTCCACGCTGACCTTGAGTTTACTCAACAAACCAACGCCCAAAGGAAAACCAACCTATTAATCCGAAAATCTTATTTTCATGGTTCAACATATCCGTATGGAGTGAGCTGGGGTTTACCCAACAACCCAACCCTATAAGAACTCTGGTTCTTACCATATTAATGGAAGGCGTTAGTTTTCATATACCGAGGAGGGATTTCGGGTCTCATCTACTTCTTCTCCAAGCCGTAGGATTATAGTTACCATGACTATATGATATGATTTAGGGCATTTCATCAATCACATTGAGTCTATACCTAAAATCATCCATCATCCCACCTATGCATGCCACAAGTCGACTTTCATCAAATGCAAGTCGACTTATGCTTCTGCCCACACACAAGTCGACTTGTATGACACAAGTCGACTTACAAGGTACTACAAGTCGACTTATACTGAGATCTTGAACAAGTCGACTTATTCTATCCACAAGTCGACTTATCCAAAAATCTTGAACAAGTCGACTTATACCATATACAAGTCGACTTATTCAGGGAATTTTGCTAAAATCTCTAATCGGCTAATTCCTCAATCAGTACAATTCCAATTCTCAACACCATCATACCTAGGGTAATATCTGTGAATTGATGCCTCAATGAACACTTCATTGATTCATGAATGCCTTAAATAGTCAAACTATATGAAAAGCTTGAAATGAGTCAAAACACATTAATTTCAAATAATTTAGGAACACCCTAATTATCAACCTAAGCATCTCTAGCTAGCACATACATTATCAAATTTACTTCAGCACATGCCATAAAAATATGACGGTCAAAACAAACAAGATAATGCAAGATACTACCGAGACGCTAATGTGATCAATTCGGCATTCAAAATTCTTGGAAAAGCAACTTCAAGCAATTCAGTTTGGCAATCATATTACATCAAGATAACACATTTTAATCACATTAAAATGGTTCAAGGCATTGAACTGAAAAAGCACACTTAATCAAGCCAAGCAAAACAGTCCCAACAATTTTCACAAAACTGTCCAGTTCTGTACATTGCTCGAAATGATCAATGAAAAAATTTCAATAAATCATGAGAAAATTATATAGGTTACTACATGTTCAGAACATGCAACATGAATTTTTTCAGGATTTTAGGCCATCAAAAACTCAGTCAACCTAAATAACAAAACCGATTCAAAATCTGTGTTCATCAGCACAGCAATTCCCAACAGCATAAAATAAATTCGTGAATAAATATCCAATCACCTTGAAATCCAATTTCCATGCTCACAGACATTCAACAACATCTTAGAGACATGTAGGTGAAGGAAAATCCGAAAAACCATTTTTCAAGAATTTATTCTCGATTTTATACTCATGCCTGTTCCAGAATCGTTTCACAAAACAGCATCTGTAACCTTAGGGGATTAATTAGCAAAACTATATCAAATCAAATCGATAAATTCTCAAATTTCATAGACATATTCTCTAACATGTTATGAACAATTCTGGGCAGAAAAATTTCGAAAACCATATCACAATATAAATTCGAAATCTGAACAGATAGCATGCATCAACAGAAAATTCCATTAGAATTTCTGATCTCGCTTAGGTTATAGCTTCATACGGGATACCGACGCCTGATACCACTGTAGGAAAATCCCGGAGGTACATCACATGTACCGCAGCGGAAAACAAAATTTTGTTCCCAGGACTTTCCCAATCCCAGGATCCAGGTATCGGTATTAAGACATCAACCTAAATAGCCAAAAGAGACTATCTCTAAAGGTGATCCACGCAGAGATCGAAACCTAACCGGACAAACCCTTTGACCGGGAACAGTTAGAACAGATTAAAGGCTGCTAGACCCTACCTCTGTCCTTGGAGAGCTTGAATCAACGTTGAGAAGAAGGAGAAGCTTGAAGGATCGATGATGAAAGATGAATTTCCTTTAGGTTTTCACAAAACCCATTCTTCCTTCACCTTCTATGTTCCACGATCATCACCCTTCCTCTCTACCTTTTCTATGTCTTTTTTAACACTTAAAAGACATGTAGAAAACTTATGGTGGAGGAGTGTCCACGTTTAGACACTTTATATATATATATATATAATAAAGTTAAAGGATAAAGTTAAATCCTCTCATCCCCTCCATCCACGTAAACCCATATATATATATATTAATTAATTATTTAATTAATTAATATAATATATATATGTTTATTAATGCTTAGGTGGTCCAACAAACTGGGTCGGTCCTACTGCCTGCACGGCCCCTGCAATCAAACAACTCAAAACCTTTCTTAGCAATATTGATGTCGCGATCTCATCGGACATATCCCAATCCCATTGGGATCCATTTAATCCTAATGCTCTCCATAATTGGAACTCACTCCAATAACTATTTTACGATTCTCTCAAACACTCTTATGCGTGTGACCCTTTAGGCTCCGGTTATGTTGGCCACTTAGATTAACAATTAATCTGAGCAAGTCATGAGCGTATCTAGCAACACATCATGACCCCCCATTGACCGAAAGTAATCGGTTTGATGTATTCATCACGAACCGCATCACGAACCCTTCCATGTACAATTACAGTACAATTCGTCCTTTCACCATCCTATACCCCACTTGGTTATGAGTATGGTCAGTGTCAACTCTCACTAGACCGAGTCTAGCTCAAGTGATATCGCTTCTCGCCCCGGACTCATTATTTTGTATGTCAATGAAGACACTCTTCATGACATACATGCCGCCACCTTAGTAATGATCCCGACAAGAGGCTATGGGTATCTCTTCCGCTAATCCGTAAGTGGTGAATCCTTTATTGGCTACTCAATTATCTTCAATACCTCAAGTCGCACTCCAAGCACCACCCTATGAGTTACCTCCGAAGGCAACAAGGAATGGAGTCAAAGCACGTGATCAAGATTCAAGATATCCTCGAGTACCTCAAGTCTAAGGATACTTGCACCATTGCTATGATGATATTATCACCGACACTTAGATAAGATATCCATGTGATGATCTCATGGCAGTCATCCAATGAACTTACTACCGCTAGTAAGCATCCACATGTCAATTCTAAATATCTCATATTTACGCTTCGAGATCCACCGCTGATCCAATCAAGGAATATGACATGTGTTAGTCTATCCGGATTAATGATGTCCAGCCTCATTAATCCTATGACTAGGAGAATTTAGATATCGACATAATTGCACATGATAGGAATCTCAAGAGTATGATCACATCATAATTTCCTTCATGCTATGTCATATATCATGGACTTCATTAATTTGATTAAAGATTCAATCAATTCATAAACAATGTTTATGAATATCAAATTAATGAATAATGCCTTTTCTTTATTTATTCATAAAGTCCGCACATGACTTTGAATAAAACGCTAAAGGGATTGCCTTTAGGGCACAAATAAACAAGATCGATTTGAACAAGTCGACTTATCCAATGAACAAGTCGACTTATCGATCGAACATGTGTAAGTCGACTTACATATGGTACAAGTCGACTTATCACTTACAAATCTCCCACTTGACCTAAAGTCAATCGCCTTAGTATCTAATACCATAAGCGAGTCCATGAGAATCACAATTCTCCCGTGACAATGGCTTTGTCAACTAAACAAAGAACACTTTGCTCGTGGAAATCTCTATCGTGATATCATCTCGACTAATGATCTCCCAAATCGGTAAGTACGAGTTTGGATCGTCGATAAGACCTTGGTTCCTTTGTCACAAGACTAGCCCCATTGTATCACAATACAATCCAATGGGCCCATCACAGTAGGGACCGATCAAGTTCAAGAATGAACTTCGATCCAAACCGCTTCTTTGCGATCTCACGCGGCAATGTACTCGCCTCGCTGATGAATCAGCAGTCCTCTCTTGTTTGGAACTTTTCCAATTGACCGCCACGCTATTCAAGCAGTGAATGTATATAACCCGATTGTGATTCGTAATTATCCTTATCGATTAAATACTAGATCCGAATGCCGCCACTGGAGATTTCCATCTCCATAGATCAAGAAAACATCCTTAGTGCTTCGCAAGTACTTGAGGATATTCTTGATCGCCACCCAAAGGACCCTCACCAGATCCGATTGGTATCCGTCAGAATATTTAGAGCATACGATACATCGGCCTCGTATATAGCATTGTTCCATGCTAAACCTCTTTAGCGCCTCATCTATGTATCGATGATTGTGAAAGACCAAGCAACCTTTTGATTTATCTCTATAAATCTATATCCCTAGGATATAAGTTGCTTCACAAAGGTCTTTCATCGCAAATTGATTGGACAACCAAATTTTAATCGATTGCGGCATAGAGACATCGCTTCCTAGTAATGATGTCATCTACATACAACACAAGGAATACGATTGCAGTCCCATTAACCTTCTTATACACACAATGATCATCTGAATTTTGTGAGAAACCAAACTCTTTGAGTACCTCATCAAAACGAATATTCAAACTCCTGGATGCTTGCTTCAATCCATACATGGATTTCTGAAGCTTGCATACCTTTTCGCCATCGATGGAAGTGAAGCCCTCGTGTCAGGTCATACACATCCTGCAGATTTCCTCTCGGAAAGTCGTCTTCACATCCATTTGCAATATCTCATAATCATAATGAGTGGCAATGGCTAGAGTATCCTAATGGATTTAAGCATTGCTACGGGTCAAGGTTTTGTCATAGTCAACTCTTTATCTCGTGACGAAAACCTTTAACCGTAAGCATTGCTTTATAGGTAATCAAATTACCATCCATGTTGGTTTTCTTTGAAAACTCCTTTGCACCCTCGTGAGTTTTATCCCTCGTGTGTAACAACCAAAGTCCATACTTGGTTTTCATACATGAAATCCATTTCGATTTCATGGCACAAAGCCATGTTCCGCACTCAACTTTTCGTAACTCGCTCATAGTAGTAGCGATCATCTCATATGAGCAATACGCCATTCTGCTCACTTACAAGAAATTCATATCTCTCGAACAAGTCGATCCTACTTAACCTACTAAATTGTGTGTAGTAGAAGGTTGAATTGTTACCTCATCTATATGAGTTACAGCTTTGATTCAGCAATTGATCTATGTTTGTTCGAGCATCTTGAACTTCTCCAAGTTCAACTTTGCTCCCACCGCCTTCTTGTAAAGAAACTCTTTCTTTAAGAAAACAACATGCTTGGAAACAAACAACTTTTGTTCCTCAAAGAAGGTATATCCTACTAACAAACACTTGTCGACTTTGATCAAATGTATCCGATCGTGTCCGCTACACGAAGGTGACAACCCCAAACTTTCGATGAGAAAGATAGGCTTTCAGCTTAGTCCATATCTCCATATGGAGTAACCACAACTGCCTTTTAATGGAACTCGCTTAGCAAGTAAACAAATTGTCTCAAGCGATATTCCCAAAATCAGTAAAACCTATCATCAATCGCACTAAGTCTAACAAGGTTCGATTTCTCCTTTCAGCCACACCATTGCATCAAGGCGTGTAGGTGGAGTATATCGAGATAAAATCCCATTATCTCTCGAGATAATCCAAAACTGTTGGTCTAAGCATTTTCCACCACGATCGATCGTAATGTATTCATACTTTTACCAAGTTAGTTTTCTACTTCATTTCAATTGTTTGAACTTTTCAAACGCTTTCAGATTTGTATCTCTACAGATACAGTACCTATATCGTGAATAATCACCGATAAAGTAATGAAGTAAAACAACCACTTATGACATGGATGGACATCGACCACATACATCCGAATGTATTAGGTCTAATATTCCATTCACTGCTTACCCTTCCCTTAAAGGATAACTTAGTCATCTTGCCTAATAAACAAGATTCGCATGTGTCATATGATTCATAATCAAATGACCCTAAACATCCACTCTTATGGAGCTTAGCGATGCGTGTCTCATTTATTTATGGCCGTCGACAATGCCATAAGTAAGTTGATTTTAAATTATCTCGATTATGTCTTTCCGCCATTAACATTCATAATGGATATGACATATCTAATATGTCAATTCAATTGCATAATGTACCAAGAGCATAGAGCCTTCCATTCAACTAATAGAACAATCATTGCTACTAAAAGTCCAATGGAAATCAAATTTATTTAAACATAAAACATACAATATGTTCTTTGTTTAAAACAGTACAAAATGTCAATCATCCAATTTGAATATAAGCTCACTAGGAGGAACAAGACATAAGTGTTCACGGCTAATGTAGCAACTCTTGCTGCATTACTTACACGAAGGTCTAGTTCTCCTCGAACGAGCTTTCATCGTCCCCGAGGCCCCGCATATCATTTCATATGTATGAGCCACATCCGTATCAAATACCGATATGTTTGGATCAGAATAGTATTAACCTCAATGACAAACATATTTGAAGAAGTAGAGGCATCCGATGCCTTCTTCGCTTCAAAACCCAGATAGATTTTACAGCCACCTCTAGTGGCTAGACTTGCCACAATGAAAGCAAAACCTTTGGGAAGAATCTTTGGTTTTCCTCGATGGCACTTCCTTTGGTTTCTTGGCCTTTTCTTCTTTGAACTAGAAGAAGAAACATCCACCATTAGCACTTGCTTGCTATCCTTCTTGATAGCTCGCTCACCGCTGCTTGAAAGCAGATTTCATCACCAGAATTGTTGTGGATATTTGGTTTATCCGATAGTTTATCACAAACCGTGAATAACCATCGACAATCCAACTAGAATTAAGTCTCTACTTAACTCATAATCCATTACAAATCCTAAGACGGCCAATCTCTCAATATAGTCATTCATCTTGGTGGCATACCGCATGCCATATCCCCGAGCCATCTTTGTGGTGAAGAGAAGCCTCGAGGTCTCGAACCTTTCGCATCGAGCTTACTCATCAAACAGCTCCCTAAGATGAAATACTATAGAGTGAGCATCCATGGACTCGTCTTTGCTGCCGCACTCTAGTGACATCGAGGCAAGCATAAAGCAAGTATCCATATCATCGTCCTCTAGATGCTTACAATATGCTTTCGATCCTTATCGAAGCATCGACAAGAAAAACCGAAGTGGAACATCTAGACGATCCCAGCCCTCGATCCGAGAACAATTTCGATTCCTCACCAATCAAGAAAATTCGTCCGTAATAGAGAGCGAAAATTACATCGAAAGACTTCTTCAATCAACCTAGCGTGATAGAGAGAAGGAATGATAGAATAGAAATGCCTGCATGATCATAAGGACTTGCATGACATGCATATGGCTCCCACTAGTTTCCTAGAATCCATAACCCTCTTTACGTAATCCGGAGAAACAAAGTGACATAATGTCCTAGTGGGTCGATATCCGACATTGCTAAGAGTGACCTCGGGTTTACCCAACAAGCCACAACTTAGGTCAATCGGTAGTATCGGTCATACCAATTGTATCATCGATAACCGACATTAAGAATGACCTTGGGTTTACCCAACAAGCCACCTTATGTCTCGGAGGTATCGATATACCAATTACATCTTAGACACAACTATCGATCGCTATCAACTTGTTGATGTATGCACTTACATCGGGTATCAACTTTCGATGCGCATACATCCGATGTATGCTACCCAATTTCGCCTCTGTCCACGCTGACCTTGAGTTTACTCAACAAACTAACGCCTAAAGAAAACCAACCCATTAATCCGAAAATCTTATTTTCATGGTTCAACATATCCAGATAGAGTGAGCTTGGGTTTACCCAACAACCCAACCCTATAAGAACTCGGTTCTTACCATATTAATGGAAGGCGTTAGTTTTCATATACCGAGGAGGATTTCGGTCTCATCTACTTCTTCTCCAAGCCGTAGGATTATAGTCACCATGACTATATGATATGATTTAGGCATTTCATCAATCACATTGAGTCTATACCTAAAATCATCCATCATCCCACCTATGATGCCACAAGTCGACTTTCATCAAATGCAAGTCGACTTATGCTTCTACCCACACACAAGTCGACTTGTATGACACAAGTCCACTTATGTCATCTGCCCATGAACAAGTCGACTTACAAGGTACTACAAGTCGACTTATATCGAGATCTTGAACAAGTCGACTTATTCTATCCACAAGTCGACTTATCCAAAATCTTGAACAAGTCGATTTATACCATATACAAGTCGACTTATTCAGGGAATTTTGCTAAAATCTCTAATTGGCTAATTCCTCAATCAATACAATTCCAATTCTCAACACCATCATACCTAGGGTAATATCTGTGAATTGATGCCTCAATGAACACTTCATTGATTCATGAATGCCTTAAATAGTCAAACTATATGAAAAGCTTGAAATGAGTCAAAACTCATTAATTTCTAAATAATTTAGGAACACCCTAATTATCAACCTAAGCATCTCTAGCTAGCACATACATTATCAAATTTACTTCAGCACATGCCATAAAAAATATGACGGTCAAAACAAACAAGATAATGCAAGATACTACCGAGACGCTAATGTGATCAATTCGGCATTCAAAAATTTTTGGAAAAGCAACTTCAAGCAATTCAGTTTGGCAATCATATTACATCAAGATAACACATTTTTAATCACATTAAAAATGGTTCAAGGCATTGGAACTGAAAAAGCACACTTAATCAAGCCAAGCAAAACAGTCCCAACAATTTTCACAAAACTGTCCAGTTCTGTACATTGCTCGAAATGATCAATGAAAAAATTTCAATAAATCATGAGAAAATTATATAGGTTACTAAATGTTCAGAAAATGCTACATGAATGTTTTCAGGATTTTAGGCCATCAAAAACTCAGTCAACCTAAATAACAAAACCGATTCAAAATCTGTGTTCATCAGCACAGCAATTCCCAACAGCATAGAATAAATTCGTGAATAAATATCCAATCACCTTGAAATCCAATTTCCATGCTTACAGACATTCACCAACATCTTAGAGACATGTAGGTGAAGGAAAATCCGAAAAACCATTTTTCAAGAATTTATTCTCGATTTTATACTCATGCCTGTTCCAGAATAGTTTCACAAAACAGCATCTGTAACCTTAGGGGATTAATTAGCAAAACTATATCAAATCAAATCGATAAATTCTCAAATTTCATAGACATATTCTCTAACATGTTATGAACAATTTGGGCAGAAAATTTCGAAAACCATATCACAATATAAATTGAAATCTGAACAGATAGCATGCATCAACAGAAAATTCCATTAGAATTTCTGATCTCGCTTAGGTTATAGCTTCATACGGGATACCAGACGCCTCGATACCACCAGGAAAATCCCGGAGGTACATCACATGTACCGCAGCGGAAAACAAAAATTTTTGTTCCCAGGACTTTCCCGAATCCCAGGATCCAGGTATCGGTATTAAGACATCAACCTAAATAGCCAAAAGAGACTATCTCTAAAGGTGATCCACGCAGAGATCAGAAAACCTAACCGGGACAAACCCTTTTGACCCGGGAACAGTTAGAACAGATTAAAGGCTGCTAGACCCTACCTCTGTCCTTGGAGAGCTTGAATCAACGTTGAGAAGAAGGAGAAGCTTGAAGGATCGATGATGAAAGATGAATTTCCTTTAGGTTTTCACAAAACCCATTCTTCCTTCACCTTCTATGATCCACGATCATCACCCTTCCTCTCTACCTTTTCTATGTCTTTTTTAACACTTAAAAGACATGTAGAAAACTTATGGTGGAGGAGTGTCCACGTTTAGACACTTTATATATATATATATATAATAAAGTTAAAGGATAAAGTTAAATCCTCTCATCCCCTCCATCCACGTAAACCCATATATATATATATTAATTAATTATTTAATTAATTAATATAATATATATATGTTTATTAATGCTTAGGTGGTCCAGTCAAACTGGGGTCGGTCCTACTGCCTGTTAGGCCCCTCTTCAAAACAACTCCTAAACCTTTCTTAGCAATATTGATGTCACGATCTCATCGGACATATCCCAATCCCATCGGGATCCATTTAATCCTAATGTTTCCATAATTGGAACTCATCCAATAACTATTTTACTGATTCTCCAAACACTCTTATGCGTGTGACCCTTTAGGCTCCCGATTATGTTGGCCACTTAGATTAACAATTAATCTGAGCAAGTCATGAGCGGTATCTAGCAACACATCATGACCCCCAATTGACCGGAAAGTAATCGGTTTGATGTATTCATCACGAACCGATCACGAACCCTTCCATAGACAATTACTGCAATTCGTCCTTTCACCATCCTATACCCCACTTGGTTATGAGTATGGTCAAAGTGTCAACTCTCACTAGACCGAGTCTAGCCTAAGTGATATCGCTTCTCCCCGGGACTCATTACTTTATATGTCAATGAAGACACTCTTCATGACATACATGCCGCCACCTTAGTAATGATCCCGACAAGAGGCTACGGGTATCTCTTCCGCTAATCCGTAGTGGTGAACTTTATTGGCTACTCAATTATCTTCAATACCTCAAGTCGCACTCCAAGCACCACCCTATGAGTTACCTCCGAAGGCAACAAGGAATGGAGTCAAAGCACGTGATCAAGATTCAAGATATCCTCGAGTACCTCAAGTCTAAGGATACTTGCACCATTGCTATGATGAGATTATCACCGACACTTAGATAAGATATCCATGTGATGATCTCATGGCAGTCATCCAATGAACTTACTACCGCTAGTAAGCATCCACATGTCAATTCTAAATATCTCATATTTACGCTTCGAGATCCACCGCTTGATCCAATCATGAATATGACATGTGTTAGTCTATCCGGATTAATGATGTCCAGCCTCATTAATCCTATGACTAGGAGAATTTAGATATCGACATAATTGCACATGATAGGAATCTCAAGTATGATCACATCATAATTTCCTTCATGCTATGTCATATATCATGGACTTCATTAATTTGATTAAAGATTCAATCAATTCATAAACAATGTTTATGAATATCAAATTAATGAATAATGCCTTTTCTTTATTTATTCATAAAGTCTCGCATTACGACTTTGAATAAAACGCGCTAAAGGGATTGCCTTTAGGGCACAAATAAACAAGATCGATTTTGAACAAGTCGACTTATCCAATGAACAAGTCGACTTATCGGTACAAACATGTGTAAGTCGACTTACACATGGTACAAGTCGACTTATCACTTACAAGAGGTACACAAGATGAAGAGGATTCGCCTCCTCGCTCTTCCGCATTCTTTTCTTCTTGTTGCTCGACAACCAATTCTCGGTGTTCTCTTTGCCTTCTTTATAGCTTGACTTACGAGACTTTCTCCTTGTCTTTTTAGCCCACCTTGTTCTGTCCTTCGGGATTGGCTTTCTTCGATTTGAGGACTCGCCTGTTTTATCAGTGGTCTTCCTGACAGTTTCCTTATTCTATCCGCAGGCGATCTGATACTCACTTGACCTTCAAAACTTGAAGCCGGAGTCTTCTTCGTTACATTCCCCTCGCCCTTGTTCTTCTTGAAGAGTCGACTTCGCTTTTGATAATCGTGTTCGCACCCATTCGTCGTAGTATGTGCATCAATCTTACTCTTCACATCAATAGTCCTTCTATATCCTCGATGTAGAACGATACCGATTCCTTAAAATCCTTGTCGAAGCATCCCATAAGGGTAACTATTTGAATCCTTCATCCCTTAATCATGTAATGAAGGATTAAGAACGGTAAGTCGATGGGATTGCGATTTAGCAAGTAAAACAAGCATTGTTCATCCAACTTAGTCACCAAATGCCTTGAACTCGCTCTGGTAAAATGCAATTAAATGTAATTGCATAGAGAATCCTCCCTTCGAACCAAACTAGAGGTCTTCCTCTCCCATGGATCATTGGCTCCATATAATTGTTTTCGACATCTTCCTCTTTCATACCGACTTCGACATCCATCCGCCTTGGTAGAGAGTCCTACCAACCGACGGACAATCGGTCACCTTCTTTATTAACTCCTTTGTCACAATAATGGATATACCATCTACCGATGATACTACGTTTGTCTACTAACCGAGCATTCTTCCAAAATCGAAAACCTCATTTGTGTATACCGGTTCTCGTACCTCAAAGAAGTTCCTCCAACCAGCTTATAATCTCGGTTCCACATCCATACCATCATTCCTCAATGACTCGAAATCCACGTGTCTTCCAGATATCATGGCTTCCTCCATTGTTTCACAACGAAAAACGACTCACTTGAGCTTTTTAGGGTTGGATGTTTGAGAGAATTGGGAAAGCAAAATGAACCGTCTGGAGATGAGAATAACCGTAAAGATTTTGCTTTTAGGCTACTTGTACAGATATAGTCCGTGTGTTCTAGACTCATTAAAATCCTCGAGACTATCACACTTTCCTCCGAACTCTTATGAGAGAAGTTACCACCAGTAGATCAACAATTTACGACGCCGTTAGTTTTGTCGTTACTTTAGCTCGACTGCTCACTTCAAATCACGCTTACAAACTTTGAAATATGTTTAAAAGAGACATGACACCTATCATACTCATATCAAACTCATCTTTGATCAAGCTTTCAAAATTAATGCACAACATTTTTCTCAGAGCACCAATATAATATCATCTAGGTAAAATTGTACTAAAATAAACTCATTCTTACAATTCTTCCTAAACAACATCTTATCAACTTGACCTCTTCTGAAACCACACTCTAAGATAAAAGTACTAAAACAATCATACCAAGCTGTAGTACTAAGACGATCATAGCAAGCTCTAGGAGCTTCCTTTAAACCATATAACGCTTTATGAAATCTACAGACATGATCTCGATTCCTAACATCCTCAAAAGCAGGAGGTTGCTTAACATACACCTCTCGATCGATCATCCTTCTCCCACAGTTCTTCAAATGCAATTGTAGTAACATATGAGTCTGTTTTTGGCTTCCGTCTGCTTTTCTACTTCGTCTTTTTTTTTTCTTTCTCCGTCTGTTTTTCTACTTCGTCTGTTTTTTATAACTTTCATCTGTAACTATTTCTTCATTCTTTCTTCTTAAACGGTTATCCAGTTGAGTTCTGTAACAAACTCAAACTGATTCTTGAATGTGCTTCCGTCTGCTTTGTCAACTTCATCTGTCTTGTTAACTTCGTCTCTATTTTTACAATTCTTTAACCATCTCCTTCAACTCGTTGACTTCTTTGCATTACTCGTTCAATTCTCTACGTAGATGATTTATTCCTGTTTCGCAAGTCAAAGGGTAATGTGGATCGATCATCCTTCTCCCTCTGTCTTCAAATGCAATTGTAGTAACATATGCGTCTACCTTTCTACTTCGTCTGTTTTTTTCTTTCAACGCCTCATTTTTTACTTAAATCATGCTTTTGATTCTCCGTCTGTTTTTCTACTTCGTCTGTTTTTCATTATCTGTCTGTTTTTCTACTTAGTCTGTTTTTCTTTCTCCGTCTATCTTTCTTTCTCTGTCTGTTTTTCTACTGAGTATTTGTTCTTAATCAAAATCATAAATGTAAAGTCATTTTGACTTAACAGCTTGGTTCATGACCTTCGATGTTATTGTTATTTGCAATATCGCTTCTAATGATTTTTTCATGATTATTCAATTAATGATTAATTTTCAACTTCATTCATATATTTATTCTCATTTGCAATATCGCTTTCTAAATATTTTTATCATGATTCTTAAATTCATTATTATTATTCAACTTCATTCATATATTCATATTTTTTATATTATCATAATAACGGTTTGATGCATATTTGTTTTATTAATATAAGCGAAAAATTTTATTATACCTAATAGAATAATACTATTTACATTTCGATATTAAATAATACGAATCAATAATATATATATTTCTTCCGATAATCTAATGGAAAATCTTCAACACCTTGGCGAAAAAATGATAAACGTGAATCACTAATAGATATATTTCTTATGATATCTACACATATAATCATAATAACATTTCATCGCATATTTTCTCCTACACATGTTAACTATTTTTACGTATCTCAAGGAAAATCGCTTCGCTTTCACTCTATCATCTTCCAAGATCGCCCCTCATTTGATACAATGCAAATCTTAAACTTTAATTTTTTATTACCCGAATTTTCTGACCCAATCTTCTCGTGCAATATTTTATCTTGTCTCTTCGCGCGATATACACGCAATCTTCTGACCCAATCTTCTGATGCAATATTTTGTCAGGCAGCGGCGTCGTGCAATGCATGTCCTTGTGACTACTTATATCTGTTTCTATCTTTTCATTCATTCATATTGTCATTCATGTTCTGTCGTTTGTCGCTATACACACAATCTCCTGACCCAATCATCTGATACAATATTTTGTCAGGCGACCACTCCCACTTACCCTGACAATGCATGCCCTCAGGATCGCTTATATATAGTGTCTTCGCTCATTGCCTCACCTTCTCTTGTATCTTCCGTCTGACAAGGTCTTTGGTGATATTACGTTGGTTTCTGTGTTAGTTGCAAATCTTCTTTTACCAATTGCTCTTACTTTTCGCTTCCTGTTACGTTTATTCCTCTGTTACTTGTAAATCTTCTTTAAGGCTTTTTTTTGGTCTGTATAGATGTTTTTGGAGTTTCTTGTGGGCCAATAGGAAGATTGTAACAATTTTGATCTTTCTTGTAGTCATTCATAATGTGTTAATCAGTTTTTCAGTAACACAAACTTCGAGCATCTACATTAAGGGCAGACAAATCTCAAAAAGGATTCCGGAAATAAAGAATGCCTACTACAGAATTGGATATGACGACATTTATCATGTTGTTTATCGTCAGTGTCAGTCCATATAGCATCTACTTTTGATTCAATAGGAAGATTGAAAATCCGTTCATCAAGATTGTACTTTGAAGAATTGTAATATTAGATAGCATAATATGGTAACTGCTTCGTCTCGATTTTCAGTTCCTCTGACATATCGCTTCGTGTTATTTAAGACGATAGAAGTAAAGAATTTAATCAAACAAGTTGTACCTTGTGTATTTCCCTTTCCATGGTCATTCGTTAGGGAATGTAACCATGTTCAAGTTCAATTTACATGAACATCCAAGTACAGAAATCCTGAAGTGCGGCGTCCCTCCATTGTTTTCCTAATATCAAAGCTCGTTACTTCTCTCACAAGAAAATTGAGCTTCCGCCGCTTTTTACGATTCGCTGCCAGGCTTGTGCTTCGCTTTGTGTTCGATTGCCCGCTTTTAAATGCCTTTATGTCTTCGTCGACGCTTTTATTCTCCATGGTAATTGTTAGGGATGTAGCCTTGTTCAAGTTCAATGTAGATGAATGCTTCCTACCCAAAGATCCATTATGTTTTATAGCAAATTTGATGTAGTTCGTCAAAGCTCATTACTTCTCTCAAGAAAATTGAACTTCCGCCTCGCTTTTACGATTCCTCTGCTTTTGGCTTCCTCGCTTTTAAATCTGCCTTTATATCTTCGCCTAATTTTCTTATTGTCCGCCTATTGTTAACTTCGCCTACTTTTTCAACTCCGTATATTTTTAACTTCGCCTACTTTTTCAAATCCGCCTATATTTATAACTTCATCTACTTTTTCAACTCCATCTATTTTTAAGTTCGCCTACTTTCTCAACTAGAATAAGCAAATCACCTCCCAATTAAGCGAGACGATAGAAGTGAAACGAACAAAGTCGATATTGAAAATCGAAATGCGGATCAAGTAAGACATAAAGCACAAAAAGTTAGAGCATAAAACTTTACAAAGCGATATGTCACATTCTTGAAAAATAGCACGAAGAGATATGTGCAGTTACTATACAATTCAAAGCTGAACTACGCCTCCTAAAACTTTACAAAGCTGTAGACTTCCTAGCTATATGGACAGAGACTGACGATGAATCTTCTCATATCCAAGTCTGCACTATGCCTTCTTTGTTGCACGCATCCATTTTCAGATTAAAGTAGATGATTCCTGGTGATAATCCTGAAACCTCTGCTTTGACAGAGGAGTTCCTTTCTGACATGAGAAAAATATATGTACAAGGAAAGAGAACGCCAACTCCCTCTCCTGTTCAACTCCGTCTTCTTTTGAAGTTCCGTCTGCTTTTCAATAGCTCTTACCCAAAAACTGATTCACACATTATGAATGACTACAAGAAAGATCAACATTGTTACAATCTTTCCATTAGATTATCTGTCCAGTATAACAACATTCTTCATTCAGTCTTGCTATTTTCTTAGAATCGCTTTTTTTTAGACAGAATCTTGAAACTCAAACGGGTTTGAATCTTATTTTGCTTCTCTTTCGTCTCATTCTTTCCACCATTTTTCCACACTCAATGCTTTCAACTGCTTCTTGATTCTTGTTTCTTGAATCTTTAAAGAAACAGTTAATCATTGACTTCAGAATTAACTCGAATCGACTCTTGCATCTACTTTTGATTCTTCTCCTCGCCTCATTATTCACGCCTTTGTCTGCTTTTACTATTTGCATCTGCGTCTCGCTTTAGTTTTGCGTCGTGTTGGCTTTGTTGAAGATTTTCCATCAGATTATCTATCCAGTATAACAACTGCTTTTGCTTTCATCTACTTTTGAACTTTCGTCCGTTTTTCTTCTTTCGTCTGCTTTTCAACGTCTTACTAATTGAACGTATTTTTGCTTCTTTGAGCTTGTTCTTGTTCTTCTTTATTTAAAGTAGTTCAGTTGATGTCATTTCCAACTCCGATTAAATTTCACTTACCAATTCCATAATTCTTCTTGGAGTATACGAATTGACTAATCCTTCTTGAAAAACATGTAACCCCAAAAATCTACAAAGCAGATATCGAGACGTCTTTGCGTTATATCGAATAATCTTCTAACCGCTATAATAATGTCAAATACTACCAATAACGTATTGCAGAACTGTTTTTCTTCTTTCGTCTGCTTTTCAACGTCTTACTACTTCAACGTATTTTTGCTTCTTTGAGCTTGCTCTTGTTATTCTTTATTTAAAATACTTCAGTTGATGTCATTTCCAACTCGGATTAAATTTGACTTACCAATTCCATAATTCTTCTTGTATACGAATTGACTAATCAAATCTACAAAGCGATATCGAGACGCCTTTTCGTTATATTGAATAATCTTCTAACCGCTATAATAATGTCAAATACTACCAATAACGATTGCGAAGTAAACAAACTAGGAAAATCATTTGGAGTACTGACCTTTATTTAATAGTACGCAACTCTTCAAGTCTCACCTTCCATATCCGTTCAGGTCAGTAACCGATTCTTTTCTCGATTACTTTTTTCATCCTAATTTTTTCAATTTATAATGTGAACAAAACCCTTTCTTTATCTTTACGCAACATTTTTTATAGGTTCCCTCCTTATTCTATGCTGCATTTTGTCTTTAATGCCAGATATGAATTTCAGCTACTTCGAGCGCAAGAGATATTTGTAAAATGCCATAAAGGAGACATATAATCGTCAAAATCAGCTAGATGAGTTACTTATCCAATACCATGCGCGAGATAAAATGGCACATAATAATTCAGACTAGGAAATTTATGAAGCACACATTAAAAAACTTATAGATTAACATATCTTTATACTGCAGACGTCAGTAGTAGACATGTAAACTATTTTTATCTTATCTGAAAGAAAGTTATTTCATCTTAGTTCTTCTCTCAACCGATGATTATTTCATTACATTTTCAAATTATTTTTATTTAATCTGTCATCTTAAATTTTGCTCACAGATAAATTCATTTCAGGCATTTTCATCACAGATTTGTGCAGTGTTAACCTGCTAGTATTGTAATAAAATGTCAAAACATTGACACAAACAACAAAAAAACATGGATTGGTGTGCGTGGAGAAGGTAGGAAGAAGATTGTTCTTTGAGGTAAGTTTTTTTTTTTTTTTTTACTTACAAGGAATTTTAAGAGGGTCTCAACTATAGAATAATACCTTTAAATTATCTACTTCTAGATTAATCTTCGTTCGAGCTAGATAGGTTTCTTATAGGAGGCAAAACTTTGACTTTAAATTTTAAATAATTACATACATGAGAGCGATTCGAACCCACAAACTCACTTAAACTAAAAAAGTCCCTTGTCAATTCAGCTGTGCCTTGAAGTTAGATAGGTTTTATATTTTAAAAACATATCGGCCTCACGTTCTGTAAAAGACGACTCAGTGAGTTATTAACGTGTTTTCGGTAAATTTATTATTTAACTAGCCAGTTTTTACTCATAAAGATTATTAATACAAATTAGACTAAAATTTAAGTTGATTTATGTTTATTTTAGTCGAGTCGACCGGTCTCGTACGTGTGAGTTTTAAATCATTCTTTAAGTCACTAATTGCCTGTCTGAACTTTAAAATATCTTAATTACTAGTCAATTTTCAAAGGCAAAGTAACTAGAAAATAACTAATCAGCTAGCCAGAAAAGAAGAAACATTATAATGCTTAGTTTGTACTTGAAATTATATTTTATTGAAACCTAACGTGTTGAGTGGAGTGTTCGTTCCGCGTTGAAAATGTAATGGCGTCGCGAGGAAAATGACAGCCAAACTTTCGCACACTCGACTGAAAGATTTTAAATTAAAAAGTATACGAGAATAGAATGTACATAAATGAAGTAAAAGCTAATCCAAGTTGGAAAGCTTTCGTGTCATGATCTGTAGTTATGGTTCTTGAAGCTATCATTTTATGCAAGATCGAATTCGGTGAGGAGAAAATTGAAAAATCACACATGACTGTAAATTTTCTTGGTGAAGAAAATTGGACTTCAAAGGCAAATGGAAGGCCAGCTACATATAGCGAGGTAGTGGTCCATACACACAGCTTTAGCTCCGACATATGAATCCATATATGTACGAAATTGCGAATCCTGTTGCATAATTTGGAGGTGAATTACCTACCCTAGAAGCAACAGAAAAACACACACATTCTTTTCATCATGCATATGCCAGACATCATTTTACCGCATGATACTTGCAAGCCATGTTGAGCAGGCTGATTAAAACCATAATTGAAGTGTTGGGACTTTTATTACCCCAAAAAAGCTGAAGATTAATTAATAGCTTAATTAATCTAATCGTTGGAAGGCATGTTAAAGCCTGATCTCATATGAATAACACAGGTCGGACGATAGAACATCCAGCTAGACAGGAATACATGAGTTACCTGAACGAATTTTTAAAACTTTACATGGTCCTCATGATTATGATTTCTTTCCCTGATAAATTCAGGCCAGATACAACCCATATATCTCAAATGTTGCAGGTTGTACAAACAGGATAGGACTTTATGTCTAATGCAGGCTACATCCGTGTCGTGTTCATCTCCTACATGCAACACGTATTTGGCACAGGTGAGTGGTCCTTTTGTGAGAGAGTGAGAAAAGGGGTGGTAAAGTGGAATCAACCAGGAAAGTTCACCACCATGGACACAGGAACAAAGCACAGACCACTTTGCTTTAGTTCTATGGTGTCATTTTCACACCCAAGAAAACCCAAATTACCTGTTTCACGTCCCTTGTATAAAGCACTGCTCTTCCCCTATAACGACAAAGCCAAACTCATGTTACGTATAAGAAACAGTGAGCTAAAAGACAGTCCAAGAATTGATCATCAAAACTGCCAAAGTAAAGGTATCGAACAGATGTTTTAACTTACTTGAGAGGTGCACACTTCAACTTTTTGCCTTGTATTCTTTTGGAACTGGACGTTCACATCATAAACCTATTCCCAGCAGCAAAAGTTTAAAGTTAAATTAAGGAACATACTATTGCCAAGAAACTGTTCTTCCCAGGAACATAAGCTGTTGGAAAAAAGCTAAGGAATAGCTTTTGGGAATATTGGTTCGTAACTTACATATACTTGAACAACCCTTTGCAAATTATATTTATAACATGAGCAGCTGACATAATGTTAATACTGTGGGGAAAAAAAAAACTGATAATCAGAGAAAAATTCAGACCATGGGGCTATTTGCGGGAGAACTAGCAGTATCCTCCAAAGCATCATCAACCATAGCTTCTTTGGTTTGCCTTTTCTTGAAACTCAACCTGCTGTTATAGCTTTTCTGATTAGTAGATAACAACCCAATAGCTGGCTTGCTTTCTAAGGACTTCTTCCCAACCAAAGAAGCAGCATCCGAGACTTCTGGAAAAGTTTCTTCATCAAAAATGGAAGAATCATGGTTATCCTGGTTGTGGTTGGCAAAAAAATCCTCCAAGTACATCGTCCAACTGCTCTCTTCAGAAGCATGGCATGTTCTTTCACTAGAGGATGAAGAAAGAGAGAGAGATTTGTTCATGGAATTTGTTGAGGATAACTCAATGTATAAAGCAAGATGAAGGAGAATATGTAAGGAAAACCGATCTTTTTTTAATGTATTTTGCTGGCTAGTTCTTAAGGAACCCAAGTGAACAACTATATATGGAAGAGAGTAGTGGCAGCGTTAGAAAGACTGGGAATTAAAGACAAACTAGGTGAGTTGGAATATAATGAAAATAGTTTTGAGATATGACATATCTCAATGAAAATAGTTAATTTCTACGTTATACGTATTTGAAATAAATATTTTTAAAATTCGAGATACAACATAAAGAATTTTGACTAAAATAATTTATAAAATATAGATATATATAGCATAAAATTTCATTTTAGTAAGTGAATATCTTTTAGTAGTAAATTTTGTTCCTTCTTTACCATACATTTTAAAATTTGTAACTCCACCTGACATTTATCTGGAGTAAATGCACTTACAGATTATTAACTCAATATTAATCAATAAAATTTTAAAAATACTATATTATATTGCACAACTTCACCGCATGCACATGATCATCGGCATAAGATTCTTTAATTACGGCCTACTAGGTTGCAATTTAATAAAGCGTAAAGTTTAATAAGCAGGAGAAGATATACTAAAGCCCTTAAGCTTTATATATTTTCTTTTATGGTTGTGGTTATTATTGCAATCAATATATGAATTATAGTTTTTCAATTGGTGTGAGCAGAGGCGAAAGTAGAGACGTTATTGAGTCGTAATCATTTGTGTGGTTAGTGTTTTGTTTAATAAAAAAAATCCTGTTGATGAGAGTAAAATAAAAAATAAAACAACTTTGTTTTGGGTTCACAGTAAATGTCATTCGAAGGTTATTCCAAAGTGGAGATCAAATTAAGCATCCTGTCTTCAACAGTCATTAAACAATATTCATCGAGACCCATGATCGGATGGGATGATTCGTTGATGTTGTTGACTTGGAGGTGAACAAATATAAAATATAACATTATAAAACATTCTTGATTAGAATACAAATAGATAGTAAGGATCTATGAGGCTATGGTTTTGTCTCTTTCTGTTGCCAATTTTTCCCATAGATGACCCCTATAAATTTTTTATTTAAATTCGCAAGGACTTTGTACTTTGATGTGATTCAGATTGTACAGCTCAGTGGATGTCTGGTAATCACAATTGCATTTTAATATAAGAAGTTAACTAAGGCTAATAATTAGAATCTGTGAACCCAAATCCAAAGCTTACTGCTCACTGTTTCAGTCAAGGCATTAATAGGCAAGCTAAATCATGCTCTCTTGAGTGGAACAAAACAGAATCGAAAAGGGGTTTTAACTAGTGGAACATGCACTTTTTTTTTCTTCTTCGGTTGATACGTACTCTCTCCAATTCATAATAAGTGTCGTTTTATATATATTTTAATTATTCAAAATAAATGTCATTCTTGATTTGGTATACATGTCTATAATTTTTCTTCCAAAAGTAACCTTTCATTTATCTCTAATCTTAATTATACAGATCACAATTTCAAAGCAATTTAATATGTAATTTCTCTCACATGTTAATTAATAAGGATATATTTATAATTTCATTAACTTTCTTAATAAGCATGTATTTTTTTAAAATAATAAAAGTGAGTAAGAGATATGTTTCAATCGACGAATTTAAAAAAATATCCATTCAAGATCCTAAGTATAGAACGGTTAGAATGTAAAACATACGAAGGAACAGACGACACCTCTTTCCATAACAATTACTTTAGCTGAATCATGAAGAATCGCATTTTGTCTCCTTTGTAGGAGTTCATTTGCACAAGACAATTAGCGAAAGGGCCATGTCTGTCTAGTGTCCATTCATGACCAGACCTTTGCCCACGTTATAACTGAGACATGATGACTGTCATTTCCATTCTCATCTTTCTGTCGCTTAGCTACTTTCATCTATGCCCTCACCCAAACGTGCATGTGTAGATCGAACCATTTTTCTATCGCATAAAGAATTGGATGGTTTCAAATCATAAGTTCTGTTAACTATTTTTATGATCTTTGACCTTACATAGTACGAATACCCCTAACATTTCATCATTAAGGTAGAAGATATTGTCAGATCTCATTTTGTTCAAACAAACCATTTTATGTTCGCTTAACCTACTCCCAGTCTCCCATTATATATATTATGTTAGGAGGACTGATCAGGCCGTCCATTGAATTTCTAAAATTGCTAATCCAATCAATAGCTCTAGTCAGCTACACATTTTTCAAGCATGGGGTATCATGTTTTGATTAATGGTCTCAAGTAGACAAATCATAAGTAATTACTTTTAGGGTTTAATTATAATGCAATATATACCGCAGTTATTATTGACGCAGATACAACTTCAGACCTGTACCATTTGCCTTTAGTCCTCAGCACGTGTCTACAACAATCCTTAATAAACGTTAGCTTTAAAGCCAACATTAATTTGTGGGTGGCTAGCCCCAATTTAATAGAAGTACCCTTACAATTATACTTGTGTTTGTTTGTTTGTTTAGTATAACTGAAATGAATAAAACTGATAAATGGATTATTGAAAAGCAATTAATCAAAAGATTTGTTTTTCTCTGAGTCAGACATATAATCTAATCATGATTATGGTCACAGTTAGATAAATGATTCTTTATGCTCAATTATATATACGTGAAGATGCATAAAGTAAAGCATCAATTTCGTCATATTTCGATAATTCTTATGCATTCTGGAGGAGGAATAATGATCATAATCAGTAATCTTTATCATTTAGTGGATGCTACGAGTTGTTGTATATGCATCTCCTCCGCGTTGTAGATACAGTTGTTGTATCGCATAAAATAGAAATTAAATACGAAGAAAGGATTTATGTATATCTGTGCATCCTTTCATATATGTACAAGTTGGGTAGTTTTAAGTAGTGAAGGTGGAGGTCCACAGCTGGGAAAGAAATAATGGATCAGATCTCAATCGTATTGAAATGTTAAAGTTATAAGATAGATCTATAGGAAATTAATCAGAAAACAAAGACATGATAGGATTAGAAAAAAATTGTTGCGAGGGTTCAATGACCCCAAATTTTGAGAGTGTAGAAAACATTTTATGTTCTTAAAAGGTTATATTGGGAGAGATATGAAGTCTTGGAGATAGGGGATCCCAATATCCATATACTCTTTGTGTTCTATGTCATACTCAAGAAAATAATATAAGTGCTCTTGGTTTTAGTTTGGTGTACTCATGAGATTATAAAAGAACAAAACATGTAAAATTGAAAACTTTGAGAGATTAATAATTAAGAGCATAATTAAATAAGCGCTCGTAGGGAGAGATGTCACTTATGACAAGAGAAGAAATATGATTGATAGTGTATAGACAATAGTAAGAATGACTTCATCTCAAAAGGTTTTGGGAAACAAAAAGGAAATAAGGAGTGCTCAAAAATATTAAAAATATGTTTATGTTTGCATTTGGTCTAACCATTTTCTTGAAATGTATTTGGGCAAGATTTTTGAATGATAGTCCCTTATTGAGCAAGGAAGTAGGTGAGATTTGATTCTTTGTATTTCATGGAAATTTCTGTGCAAAATATTTTTATTTTGCAAGAGAATTGAGTTTAAATCATATTAGCAAAGTAATAATAAATAGAGAATAGTTCAGATTTATGAAGTATTAGCTAAATCTGTATATAGTGAGAAAAATCATCAATAAAGATCACATAGTTTCTCAAACCACCCATAGTTTCATTAGTGAATTAAATCAAAAGATGATAAAGAAGTAGATTCATTAATAGAAAAGGGTAAAGCATGACATTTAGAAAGTTAACATTAGACACAATCAAAATTTTCAATATTAATGAAGTCTAAAAAACTACTAGAGATTAAAGATCCTAACCTAGCAGTAGAGAGATGATATAAACAAGAGTGCCCAGTATGAGAAGTAACAGCACCAATAACAAACTTGGATGGAAGGTTTAGATAATTAAGCTTAAATTACCATCCAACCTTACACTTTTTCCTATAGATTTTTACCCATCTATGGATTTTGCATAATGCAACTACGACTTGAAAAAGATAAGTCAACAGCAAATTCACATAATTTTTCAATAGAAATAATATTCAATGAGAGTTTTGGAATAAGAAAAGTTTAAGGTAAAAGTAATTTGGATGCATAAATAGTACCTATATGTTGAAAATGCATAGTAAAGTTATTAATTATATGAATAAAGACAGGATAGAGGAAGGTATAAAATTAGAGTTTGGTTAGAGTTGGTTGGAGAAGAGCATGAAGATCTTTTAAGGAGAATTTAGGATAGTTGCTTTCTTATAAGCCCTCAGTGGTAGTAGCAGTAGAAGCAGACTAAAAGAACTTAGAATAATTACCTTGTCCATAGTTCTATCTGAGTCGTTTCCTACAATGAAAGATATTATGCGTAGACTTTTTATAGTAACTGCAAGATTCTTTATAAAACTTTTTACCAGAGTTGGGAGAAGTTTAAGGAGAGAAATTATTAGTTGTAAGAACAACATCAGTAGATGGGATGGACTTTTCCATGTAGAGTGTGTTAAGGTAAATTTACTCTATGATGAGCTCCTTAATTACAATTTAGAGATTAGGCAAGCATCCTCGATAAAGAAAAGAGTTGTGAATGAGTTTGAACTCATCTTTGAGTCATCAATAAATGCCAAATACATTGACGATTATGAAAATGGGCATAGATAGTTGTAGCATTAGGATTGGGCCATATAGAATCGCTGAGTACAATTTGATTTTAAAGTTCTTGTAATTCAGACACGTAACTATGGATTCTCTATCTGCATTCGATGAAGTCTACTATATAACTAAAATCAATTAATACAGAGCAACAATTTTTTGAAAGATTATATACCTATTACATTGTGTTAAAGCATCGACAATTAAGTTTGATTACTTTAGCACATGTATTTTAAAACCACATTAAGATTTGATAATTCATTCCATCCTAAGGTGCCAGTCATTATGTGAATATATCAATGTCTTCATCTTTCTTTTAGGTTGGTTTGGGTTTTTTTTTTCTATTATTAATACATCACAAGAGTCGTCTTTTAAGAAAATTGCATATTTTCTCAGGCCATAGATCATAGTTAAAACTATCAAAGATGATATTGATAGGGTTGGGAATGTATCGAGGAAGTTTATCGGTATTTATAGTGAAAGAAACCAATAAAAAGGGAGAAAACCTATTTATAGAGTTGGAATTTGTTATTCTAACCTCAACATTAGATTCAAATTGTTGAAAAACTTTAGAAACCAATTTGGTTTACAAGGGAATCAGAACAAAAGGGGTCAAACAGGGTGGTTAAAGTGTTGTTTAAGCCTTTTTTAAACGAATCAAACTGATGCATCTGAACTACATGTTAACACTTGGACAAAAAAGACATTCACGCGTGGTGACTGGTATAATAATTATATGACAATAATTAGTGTTGACATACTACTAACGACGATAACGTGACACTAATTGTGATGCTTTTAATTACATGTTAGTGATGTGTTTGAGGAGTGGCTTTCATTTTGCTATAAGCTAAATAACATCATTTAAACTATCTTCTTCCTTGTAATAATTTTAGCAAGGTTTTTTTGAGTGTAGTAACTTCTAGTGGTGCATAAGAGCATACGAGGTAGTTTTTGGTGGTGACGCGTGATTGTGATCTACTTGAACAAAAGAATAATTTGGTATATGAAAAATTATAGTTGGAGAAAATTAAAGAACCTAAAATGCTAGGATTGAAAAGAAGCCCAATAATTTTGACTCTTTTTTACAAAAGAGGCTCTAATACTATATAAAAATAGAGAGCAAAGAAAGAATAATAAAAATAATTCTACATGTCCTTTCATATACACCACAAGAGTATATGTACAAGTTCAGTGGTTCTATGTAAGGAAACAAAATCAAGGTAATATTACATAATAATTATATACATTACAATAAGATAAAAAAGAGTGAAGTTGAGTTCTTAAGAGTGTGTTAATAAAATACCCTAACCTATTTGCCACCATATTCAAAAGGAAAGAACATATGATACAAATTGAGTGTAGTCTATTTAAGGTGAGGTAATCAAATGTTTGAGATTTTATACTTTAAAGTAGTTATAGTCCACTTTCTAATACATGAAAGATGTTAAGCCTTTAGATTAGCATAATCTTGATAGATGAGTTGTGGGTGTTAAGGAGATCTTATTATAAATTATGGGAGGAAATCTTTCTAAGTATGAATACTTAGAAGTTTATTATAAAATAGCAATTACTATCCTCTTGACAAGATTTAATACAAAATCAACATTGAAAGAATTCATTAAATAATAAATGAATATAAGTAAATTCTATTAAAGTTTAAGCTAATATAATGTACGAAAGTTGCCATATTTAATTATAGTTGTCAAAATTAACAATTATGATATTACAATTAAAAATTAGGCAAATAAACTTCGGGTTTATTTGTTTTCATTTTATTTTTGTTTTTCTATTTTATTTTCAAATTTAGTAAAAAGCTTGGTTGTTTAAGTTTTTGATTTTTGATTTGTGGTTTTAGTTTCTTCTAAATTCTAAAAATTATGGAAACCATAAAAATAATTTTTGTTTTTTAGGCTTTTTTCATAATCTAATTTACTATCAACTAAATATATATCATTTAATTATCTAATATATTAATTTAATAATAATTATGAATAGTTTCATTTAATATTATATAATTAATTAATTAATAGTAATTATTAATACATATAATTAAATTTAAAATATCTTCAAAATAAATAAAATAAAATTGATTTAATAATTAAAATATATTAAAATAAATATTAACTTACAACTAAAAGTTTAATTTCAAAATTATTTATTTTAATAAAAGAATATAATATATTAATAAATTGTTAATAAATATTATATAAGAGATTAAAGTAGATTTATTTAATTAAAAATAATTTATCTGTAAATTTTATCTAATATGTAATTATTATCAGGATAAAAATATAATTACATTTCTATTAACAAAACTAAAAATCAAATTAAAAAAAGAGGAGTGAAACCATTGTCCCTAAATGTATACAAATTAAGCAGCGAAGATCCTCGCACTTTCCATGTTTAGATTACCAATATTTCTAAACATTCGGCTATAAAAATGAAAATCTGAATTGTTTTTTCTCTGTTTTTTTTTTTTTTGGAAATTTCACATATTTTCGACTTCCACTGTACCGCTGGTGCTGTGATCTATTTTTCCTGTTAAGGCCTCAACCATCTGTTTTTCATGTGAATGGCAATCACTCCACAATTTAATGCTGAATTACAGGCCAATATTTCCCCCTTACAGTAGCAGTCTGCTGTTTAAATTAATGCCAGTATCTAGTGATAAGATCAGAGTGTCTCTGACCCATATTGGCTTTCAAATCTGATTATAGATTTGTATATAAGATGCGTGGAAAGTAACTGGTAGTAAATGCGAAGGTCATTATTTCCTCCCAAAAAGAAACAGATCCGAAAGAAGGGGTCAGCATTAAAAGGGCACGTGTTTATCTACCATGGTTAAAGTGTCCATTAATCAGTTAAGTACACTGCATTCGCAAGAAGTGTTTGAAATCTGTCAGCAAGTTTAAGAACTTTGGCACAAGCCAGCCAAAGTAAGCATTCACATGCATTCTGGTCTTCATAATCCAAATATGAAAGTTCCTTTTCATACGTATTAACCTTCCAAAAGTAGCAGTGTTTGGTACAATTCCACCAAATTAAAAGAACTGGAAAGAGTATTATTATAAGCTGCAGAGCGCATGGCGCTAATTAAAAAATGTTATCAAGGCTGGAAAGTGATGTCTCCCTGGGAAAAAAGCACAGCCTTAATTAAATATGAGTTTAAGATTGGTCCTTTGCTTACATTGCATTTCTTTCCGCCAAGTATTATATGAGTCCACAAGGTAAATCTACATAAAGTACATTTCGTTAAAGGAAAGCCCATGGCACCAAGAATTAGGCCAAGACTCGATCATAACCTGCACGTTCTAGTTAGGAATTGAGCAACATCAGAAACCATATATGGTCACATATATATACACTACGGGAACATAGGTAGTGAAATAGACATGTTATTGTACAAGAACCCCAGAAACGTTGAGTGAAGTAGATTTGTAACTGTTAGGACCCAGCAAGTGTAGCTTCAGAGCAAGCTGCACATGTTATACCTTTCTATTCCTGTGAATAATCTATTGAGTAGTGATAGATCGGAAAACTACCTTTATAATTTTTGCAGAATAGAGTACCGGACCATCTTTTTTCCTGAAGAGGCTGTACTACATGAAACAGTGGTCAGTAGTTGCTGCAAATTCAACGCACTGTAGCTCTTCTAAGTGGTCCTGTAATTCTCAGTTTTGCCATGATACTCGTGGGTCCTGTGTATGGCATATCCCTTCAGATTTTCCCAATAGTTTTTCTTGCCTGTATGTTTATTTCACGCTTTCTCAAACCAAACTAATACTCGTGTAGTATCATGTATATTTCTTGCAGTATTCTCCGTAAGAGCTTGTGATGAGCTTCACTGTCAAGTTTTCGCGACGCAGATGGACAAGCTCATCCAAGTATATAATCATTATGATAGTGAGATCTATGGTAAATTCATTGGACCATTTGCTTGGCTTTCGTGAAGAGTAATCATTTACGTACCTACAACCATTGAATAACTCTGTTCCTGATCGTGCATCCTATATATGGTCCCGAACACGTTTTTGGAAGAATTTATGTATTATGTTTACGGAATTTCAGGTTTTTGGCAATGTAAAATCAATGGTGTGCACGAACACGCAAGCTGGTGGGGGACAGTAACGGGTTAAAGCATTTAAGAATTAAATAAAGTCTCTACAACACTATTTGAAATCAGAATTACTAACAAAAATTTGAGAGCAAGTTTAACTAATCTAAAATAACTAATTTAAGTAGGGTTAATATATGTTAATCTGTCTTTTAGTAAGTTTATTTTCAACATAACATAAGATGTTCTTGGTAAAGTAGATAGAGAGACAAAAAAAAAAAAGAAAAAAGAAAAACTGAATTCACTCCATTGTTTTAAAGAAACTTATTTCAATGGCAGATGATAAAGCATAGTATCATGCATGAATGAGAGTTTAGATAAGTTATTATGATTCAGTAACTAAAACCACGTTTTATTATTATTGATGTTTTGTCAAACCATGATAATACACAATGATTAACATACCAAGTGATGTAAAGTTTTTCTTTGAGGGCTTTGTGTGAAGGAGTGTGTGGTTTAAATGCGCCACTTGGTATCTGGATTTGTGGTACGAGCTTTCGGCGTCTATGTCTGTATTGTGGACTCTGGGTAACTTCTTCCAGCGCTACAAAATCAAGTGTAGGAGTTTTGTCCAGTGTCTTACTTTTGACAATCAAGTTAACAAGAGACAGAAAGAAAAAATGTATTATATTTTTAATGCAGATTGAAAAGTGGCATAATATACTTCAAAGCATTAATATTTATATAATGGTTTAGAAAGGTACGAAATTGCGCCTCTGCCACTATCTTGTACGTTCAGTGGTGTAGAATTTTCTTTCGTTCCAAGCCCAAAATAAATATTTACCATGTAACATTTTTTTAAAAGATAAAAGAATTCATTAAAAAGTCTTGAAAGGCGGCCTGATTTAGATTTATAAGGCTGACTTAGCAAATATAAGAAAAAAGATGAGTAAAATTGCAGCCTATCATCTATACAGTTGCCAGAAGTGAAAATAGCTAGTTTACTCTAGGCTCCATCCTTTGCTGAGAGAATAGCTGAAGCCTTCGTTGGCTTGGTGTGCTACAAGTATTTCTTTATTCCAGCAACATGCGCTATTTGCGATTGTATGCTTCTCAAATGAAGTATTCTTAAAGATTCTTTGGTTTCTTTCGTTCGGTATAGAATAAAAAGAAAAGGCTTAGGCATTTCTTATCAGTCCCTATTCTTTTGTATTGATCTTCAGTCCATACTAGAATGCTTTCCTAATTAGCTATTGGACAAACCAGGTTCACATTGTGCTACATTCTCGCCCATATTGTTGCTCAGAAGTTGTATCGGAAGAAAAGACAACAAGAATAATGTAAATTAGCGACGGAAACTTAGCAACGGAAAATTTTTTGTCGACAATTAATGACGAAAATATGATTTTCGTCGCTAATATTGAGTGATTTAGCAACGATACTAATATTCGTCGCTAAATTTGGAGGGAATTTGTCGCGGCAAAATTAGCGACGGATATTAGCGACGGAACAATATAGCCGTCTGTAATTTTTTACCGACGGAAAATATACCGTTGGAAATTAGCGATGGAAAGCATATTTTCGTCGCTAAAATTGAGTAATTTAGTGACGGTACTAATACTTGTCGCTAAATTTGGAGGGAATTCATGGTGGCAAAATTAGTGACGGAATACGTTCCGTCGCTAAAATTGGAGGAAATTTTTGGCGGAATAAAAAATTTTGAATTTACCTACGAAAAATTTCGTAGGTAAATTAATTTAGTGACGGAAATTTTCTTTTCGTCGGTAAAAAGGCGGGAATTATTGGCGATATAAAATTTTTTGAATTTACCAACGAAAATTTCCGTCGGTAATTCCGTCGGTAAATTCTTTTTAAATATAAACTCACCCGACGTCTCCCTCCCTCCAATTTCTATCTTCTTTTTCCTTTCTTCTTCTTCCTTCTTCCTACATCTTCTCTTCGGTTTCTTAGAGCCCATTTCTCTGTTGTGGACTCTTTTTCTGCTCGAGGATGTTGTCTTCTCCGCCTATTGTCATCGTGTCCTTCGGTAGAGGTATTTTTGCAACTACTGTCATGTGTTTTTTCATATATTAGATGAAAGTTAATTTGAGTATTTATTATTTTCGTTTATTTGCGTATTTTATTATTGGAAAACAACTTTAAGGTATAAATGTTAGTGATAGAAGGGACAAGATATGATTTTAGTTGTGATGTTAAGATAAATTTCTGATGTATGTAAGGTGTTTGATTAAATGTTTGTTATTTGAAAAAATGATTTCAGTTCTTTATTTTCAGTTCTGTTTTAGTATGAATTTTAATATTTTAATCATTTTACTTGAAATAATGAAGTTCTCTCCATGGTGGCTTCCAGAGAAACTAAATACTTTGTAGGTAAATTTTAAAAAATAGTTTTCAACAAATTTACCGACGGAAAAAAATTCCGTTGGTAAATATATTGGATTTAACTGACGGAAACAATTAGCGACGGAAAAAATTACGTAGCTAATTACCGACGGAATTACAAAATCAGTTGGTAATTTTCTAACAGAAAAATTTACTGACTGAATAAAATAACCGTCGGTAAATTTACCGACGAAAATTTTTACCATCGGTAATTCCGTCTGTAAATTTACCAACGGAAAATGTCCGTCGTTAAATTTAGTAATGGTCATATCTCCGATGCCTTTTCTGTCGGTAAATTTTGTCGTTAAATAAGCTTACCGAAAGAATGTGTACAAATTTCGTCGCTAAACTTTAGTTTTCTTGCAGTGAGATCTTTTGAAATTGACTATGTTATTCTAAATTTAAAGTTTGAGATTTATGTATAAACTATTTGACGTAGACAAGTTAGCTTGTTTATGTATGGATTCATTGCTAGGATCTTGATTACAATATGTAATTACTGTAAAAATCTTATTCATACGTGGTAACATAAGCTGGGATCATTTAACTTATGTTATGTTATCCTTAATGATGCATGACTATTAGTTTAGGGCCCATAACGAATCCGATACTAAAAAGAAATTCTATATCTTTAGGGCAAATAGAAACTAACCTTTCTTCAATCGGATCTCTATAGGTCACAAAAACGCCCAAAAAAAGGACTTATATCGAAACTCGTCACAAACTTGATTCTCTTTCGTAATGTCCGTAAAGTCCGACTAAAACCCGACACTCTCATTTTATCAAAAAGGGTATGAATTTGTATTAGAAACTCAATGCTTCGAAAACCGAGTGAATCCAAGGCCAAACGAAAAAGTTACAAGCAAAATAGTGAGGGGATATTCAAAGATTAGACGAGGGCACGTCTAAGAGGTTTAGAGACTAGACGTGGCCACGTCTAAGGATGAAGTCTGGATTTGCAGGAAAATTTTAGATTTTACAATCATTATAACTTTTTTACCCCGAAATCGAAATTTTGCAAAATTAGTGTCATTAGAAAGATAAAAGGGAGTTCTACAACTTCCTAGAATGATGAAAACACTAACTTAGCCATTAAGAGGGTCCTAAATTGCTTCAAAGGTTGCTGTCATTTAAAATTAAGTTTTCCCTACACATTGCCATAAATTTGAAAATCCATATCTTTTAGCACACAAGTCTAAAAATGACACATTTTACCCCATTGGAAAGATAAGAAGATGTTCTACAAGTTTCATGAAGGGTGCAAAAGTAATTCAATCATTAACTAGGTAAAACACACTTGAAATTTTAGCTAAAATGAAAACCAATGGAACAGAATTTTGCAGCATGAACAAGAACAACAATCTTCAAATGATCATAACTTCTTACTCCCATATTCAAACATCGCAAATCATACATCAAATTATAAGAGGAAAAGATAAACTACATTTTCTATGAAGAAAGCAAAACTTGAAACTGTAGGAAAATCCCGGGGTGTTCATCACATGAACACAGTGCGGAATTTAAAATTTTAAGTCCCGGACATTCCCAAAGCCAGGATCCATATGTATGTACAAACAATCAAACCATAACGACTAAAGGAGACCGCCTCTAACAGTATCCACGCAGAGGTCGGAAAACCTAACCGGACAAACTCTTTTGACCCGGAATAGCTAGACTAAAGAAAAGAGTGCTAGCTCTTACCTTAGCCTCGAGAGCAAGTGAAATGATCAAGAGAAGCCTTGGAGAAGTAGAAGCCAACTTGAGAGGAAGAGAGAAGAAGATGAAAACCCTTTTCAAAGCTTAACCATTAAGCTTTCGCTTCTTCTCTACAAAACCCCGCACAAGCCTCTTCATTTCACCTTCTTATATGTATATTTTAACTAATTAAAGACATAAGAAGGCTTGGTTTAAGGCTAGCCACGTTGGTGGCATAAAATGCATTGAAAAGTTAAATAATCATTGTTTTGACTTTTCAAACTAAGTTAACTTCTCCATTTTATGGCTTCCACGAATTATATATATATATATAATTAACTAATTTTCAATTAATTAATTAATATATATATATTTGTCAAGAGGTCCATCAAACTGGGTCGGTCCTACCGGCTCATCGGCCCCTGCATCAAAAAATCACGGAGATGGTTTTCAAGAATGTTGATGTCGCGATCTCATCGGACATATCCCAATCTCATCGGGATCCATTTAATCCTATTGCTTCCTATATCGGATCTCCGTCCAAACTATTTTACAGATTCTCCGAGTCACTCTTATGCGTGGACCCATTAGGTTCCTGTTATGTTGGCCACTTAGATTAACACTTAATCGAGCAAGTCATGAGCGGTATCTAGCAACACATCACGACCCCAATTGACCGGAAAGTAATTGGTTTGACTAATGAAACCATATCACGAACCCTTCCATAGACAATTACTGCAATTCATCCTTTCACCATGCTATACCCCACTTGGTTTGAGTATGGGCAATGTGTCAACTCTTACTAGACCGATTAGATCAAATCTAGTCCAAGTGTAATCGCTTCTCGCCCTAGGACTCATTACTTTATATGTCCATGAAGACCATCTTCATGACATATGTATGTCTTCGGCCAGAGACTTCAAAGTAATGATCCCGATAAGAGGCCATGGGTATCTCTTCCGCTATCACGTAAGTGGTGAATCTCAGATTGGCTACTCAATTACCTTCGAATACCTCAAGTCGCACCCAATCACCACCCTATGAGCGACCTCCGAAAGGCAACAAAGAATGGAGTCAAAGTACGAATCAAGACTGCAAGATATCCTCGAGTACCTCAAGTCTAAGGATACTTGCACCATTGCTATGATGAGATTATCACCGACATTTGTATAGACATCCATGTGATGATCTCATGACAGGTCATCCAATGTACTTACTACCACTAGTAAGCATCCACATGTCAAATCTAAATATCTCAATATTTACAGTTTTCTGAGATCTACTGCTTGATCCAATCAAGGAGTTTGACATGTGCTAGTCTATCCGAATTAACGATGTCTAGTCTCGTTAATCCTATGACTAGGGATAATTTAGATACTGACATAATTGCACATGATAGGAATCTCAGTAGTATGATCGCATCATAATTTCCTTCATACTATGTCATGTATCAGGGACTTCATTAATTTGATTAAAGATCACTGTCAATTCATAATAAAATGAACATCAAATAAATGAAATATGCCTTGCTTTATTTATTCATAAAGTCCATACATGACTATGAACAAAATGCGCTAAAGGGATTGCCTTTGTGGCACTACTCTAACAATCTCCCACTGACCTAAAGCCAATCGCCTTGGTATCTAATACCATAAGCGAGTACATGAGAATCAAAATTCTTCGTGGCAATGACTTTGTCAACGGATCATCAATATTCGCTCTCAGGAATTCTCTATCGTGACATCACCCCGAGCAATGATCTCCGAATCAAATGGTATCGGCGAGTACGTGTTTGGACCGTTGATGAGACCTTGGCTCCTTTGCTCGCGAATAGCCCCAAAGTGTTGTCACAATATAATCAGATGGGTCCATCACATTAGGAACCACACCAAGTTCGAAATGAACTTCGATCCAAACCGCCTCTTTGCTGCCTCGATGCGGCAATGTACTCGCCTCGGTCGTTGAATCGCCAATCGCCTCCTGCTTGGAACTCTTCCAACCGATCGCCTCGGCTGCTTAGTGTGAAAACATAACTGATTGGGACTGAGAGTCGCCCTTATCGATTGAAAATCGAATCAGATGCCCGCCACTGGAGACTTCCATCTCCATATATCAAGAAAACATCCTTAGTTCTTCGCAAGTACTTTAGATATTCTCGACACCACCCAAAGGACCCTCACCAGATCCGATTGGTATCCGCCGTAACACTTAGAGCATATGATACATCGGGTCTCGTGACATAGCATTACAGATATGATAGATCCTACTGCAGATGCATACGGATCATATTCATGCGATCCTCTCATCCTGTGTCTTAGACACATGGACTTCGAGAGTGTTATCCCATGAACAATGGGAAGAAACCCTCTCTTGATTGCTCCATGCTAAACCTCTTTAGCACCTTGTCTATGTACGTTGATCGTGAAAGACCAAGCAACCTCTTCGATCTATCTCTATAAATCTTTATCCCAAGGATATAAGTTGCTTCTCCAAGGTCTTTCATGGCAAATTGTTTGACAACCAAATTTTTACCGATTGAAGATTGAGACATCGCTTCCTAGTAACAATATGTCATCTACATATAACACAAGGAATACGATTGCGCCCATTAACCTTCTTGTACACACAAGTTGTTCATCCGGATTTTGTGAGAAACCAAACTCTTTGATTGTCTCATCAAAACGGATATTCCAACTCCTGGATGCTTGCTTCAATCCATAAATGGATTTCTGAAGCTTGCATACCTTTTCGCCATCAGCGGAAATGAAGCCCTCGAGTTGTGTCATGTACACATCCTCACCTGATTTCCATTCAGAAAGTCGTCTTCACATCCATTTGCCATATCTCATAATCATAATGAGCGCAATGGCTAGGAGTATCCTAATAGATTTAAGCATTGCTCTCGATCAAGGTCTCGCCATAGTCAATTCCTTGTCTTTGACGAAAACCTTTAGCCACAAGCCTTGCTTTATAGGTAATCACATTACCATCCATGTCGGTTTTCTTCTTGAAAACCCATTTGCACCCTATAGGTTTTATCCTTCAGTGCATCAACCAAAGTCCATACTTGGTTTTCATACATGGAATCCATTGCGACTTCATGGCACGAAGCCATTTTTAGACTCGAACTCTTCGTAACCTCTTCATAGTGGTAGGCTCATCATCCTCTATGAGCAATACGTCATTCTGCTCACTTACGAAATCCATATCTCTAGAAGAGCATATCCTACTTGACCTACGAATTTCGTGTGTAGTAGAAGGTTGAATCATTACCTCATCTGATGAGTTACGCTTGTGTTCAGTGCAGCTGATCAAGGTCTGTCTCGAGCATCTTGAACTTCTTCAAGTTCAATTTTGCTCCCACCGTCCTCTTTAAAAGAAACTCTTTCTAAAGACAGCATGCCTTGAAACAAACACCTTTTGTTTCTCTCAAAGTAGAATTGATATCCCTTATTTCGTTAAGATATCCTATTTAACAAACACTTGTCGATTTTGCTTGCTTATCTCGATCAAGGTCCGCTTTTACATAAGTAGGACAACCCCATACTTTCAAATGAGAAAGATAAGGTTTCTTGTTAGTCCACATCTCATATGGAGTAACATCAATCGACTTTGATGGAACTCGCTTAACAAGTAAACAAATTGTCTCAAGGGCATACCCCAAAAGGATTTTGGCAATCAGGTAAAGCCCATCATAGATCGAACCATGTCCAAAGAAGGTTCGATTTCTCCTTCTCGCCACACCATTATGTCAGTAGTGTGTACGGAGGAGTCCACCGAGATAAAATCCCATTATCTCCGAGATAATCCAAAACTCTTGGTCTAAGTATTCACCACCACGATCGGATCGTAATGTTTTAACACTTTTCCCAAGTTGGTTTTCTACTTCATTTCGAATTGTTTGAACTTTTCAAACGCTTGATTTGTATCTCATTAGATACGTATACCCATATCGAGAATAATTATCGATAAAGGTAATGAAGTAACGGCAACCACTTCTGGCATGGATGGACATCGGACCACATACATCTGAATGTATTAGATCTAATAATCCAGTCGCTCATTCACCCTTTCCCTTAAAAGGTAACTTAGTCATTTTGCCTAACAAACAAGATTCACATGTGTCATATGATTCATAATCAAATGACCATAAATTTCCACTCTTGTGGAGTTTAGCGATCGTCTCTCATTTATATGGCCAAGCGACAATGCCATAAGTAAGTTGATTTTAAATTATCTCTTTTATGTCTTTTAGCGCCATTGACATTCATAACCGAATGTGACATATCTAATATGTAAATACCATTGCATAATGTACCAAGATCATAAAGCATTCCATTTGAGCTAATAGAACAACCATTGTTACCAAAAGACAAATGGAAACCAAATTTATTTAAACAAGAAATGCATAATATGTTCTTTGTTAAAACGGTACAAAATAACAATCATCCAAGTTAAGTACAAGCCCACTGGGAGTGTCAAAACATAAGTTCCTACGGCTAATGCAAGAACTCTTGCTCTATTGCCAACACGCAGTCCATTTCTCCCTTTATGAGTCGCTCATCGTCCCGAGGCCCCGTGATATCATTGCATATGTGTGAGCCACAACCGTATCGAATACCCATATGTTATGATCGAAACAGATTAACCTCAATGACAAACATACCAAGAAGTCGAGGCATCCGATGCCTTCTTCGCTTCAGCTTCTTCCAGATAGACTTTGCGATTACGCCTCAATGACCAGCCTTACCGAATGGAAGCAGTACCTTTTGGTGCGATCTCTTTGGTCTTCTTCTTGCCTTTCACTGCACTTCCTTTCGCTTCGAGTTTTTTTCTTCTTCTTTCCTTTTCTTGGAACCAGAGGAAGAAGAATCCACCAATAGAACGCTTGCTATCTTGCTTCACAAATTGTTTCATTGCCTCGAGCAGATTGATCACCGAGAATTGTGGTGGATATTTGGTTCATTCAATAGTTCAACACAAACCGTGAGTAACTATCCGACAAACCAACAAGAATTAATTCTATACTTAACTCGTAATCCATCACAAAACCTAAGACGGCCAACCTCTCAATATAGCCATTCATCTTCAATGCATATTGCACCGCAGATGAACCAGAGTCATATTCGCTGTAAAGAGCAACCTTGAGGTCTCGAACTGCTCGGACCGAGCTTGCTCATCAAACAACTCTCGAGATGAAACACTATCGTGTGAGCATCCATAGACTCGTCGTCGCTTCGCAGCTCAGTGACATCGATGCAAGCATAATGCAGTGGCTATGTCATCGTTTTTAGATGCTTATTATATGCCTTCCGATCATCATCGAGCTCCTTCAAAAAGTGGATCCGGGCGAAAATCAAGGATATATCCTAGATCCTCGATCCGAGAACAATTTCGATTTCGCAGCCAATCAAGAAAATTTGGTCCAGCTAATTTGTTTGAGTCCATTAGAGCGCCAAGATTCACACTAGTCGACATCTTCAACCAACCTAAAAGTAGAGAGAGAAAGAAAGTTAGAATAGAATTGAATGTATGATCATAAGGACTTAAATGATATACATATGGCTCCCACTAGTTTCAATAGAATCCATAACCCTCATCATGAATCCAAGAAATAAATGGCACATTGACCTAGTGGGTCGATATCCGACATTACTAAGAATGACCTGGGTTTGCCCAACAAGCCACCTTAGGTCAATCGGTAGGTATCGGACATACCAATTGCATCTCAAATGCAACTATCGCCAAAGATTATCAACAGTTGATGTATGCACATACATTGGGTTATCAACACTGATGCGTGTACATCCGATGTACACTACCCAATTCGCCTCTGTCCACGCTGACCTTGAGTTTGCCCAACAAATCAACGCTTCTAGGAAAACCACCCATTAATCCGAAAATCTCATTTTCATGGTTCAACATATCCAGATAGGCGAGCTTGAGTTTGCCCAACAACTCAACCCTATAAGAACTCGTTCTTACCATATTAATGGAAGGCGTTAGTTTTCATATTTAAATTGAGGATTTAGGTCTCATCTTTCTAATCTCATCCAAGGATCATAGTCACCATGACTATATGGTCTCGATTTAGGCATCGCATCAATCGCATTGAATTTATACCAAAATCACCCATCATCCCACTCAGAAAGTTTCAATGACTAGCACTTGTGCCGGTCGACTAGTGTCTTCTGCTCTTATTCCAAGAGATCAAGTCTGACCCAGTTATCGAATAACGAGCACCAATGATCGCTCGTGTTCCAATGACCGGTGACAAGACAAGATATAAGTCCCAATGACTAGCCTCAAGGCCGGTCCGACCGTGACATGGAATTGCTCTTAAATCGGCTAATTCTCAATCCGCGTAGTTCCAATTCACAATACCAATATACCAAGTATATTATCCTTTAGATTGATGTGCTAATGAATCATATTCATTAAAACGTGTTTGCCAATTAGTCATACTAGATGAGAAAAGCTTGAAACCGATTAATCACCATTAACTACTAGATTTCCACATAATTTTAAGAATATCAAATTATCATGCTAAGTATCTCTAGGTAGGTTACACGTTATCAAGATTACTCAGGCACTTGTCACACAAATTGCACGGCCAAAATAACCAAGATAACTAATAAGCTAACGAGACGCTAAAGTGACCTATTCGACATCCAAAATTATTGAAACCCAAATTCAAGAATCTCATCTTGGGATGCATGCCACATCAATATAACACATTTTAATCACTATAAAATGATTCAAGGCATTGAAATGAGAAATACACAACCAATCATTCCAAACAAAATAGACCCAGCAACTTTCTCAAAACTGCTACGCCAACATTTTGCTCAAAATGATCATTGAAACACTTTCAATAAATACTGAGAAAATTACAGAGGTGAAAACATGTTCCCAACATGCTCCATGAATTTTCCAGGATTTATTTCCCACAAAACTCATTGAACCTCAGCAATCTAGTCAACCAGAATCTGTGTTCTCCAACACAGACATTTCCATCAGCACACAAGAAATTCGGAAATAAATGGTAAATCACCTTGAAAACATTTTTCCATCCACAGAGACATTAAAAAACATCTTAGGGATATGTCGGTGAAAACCAATCTGAAAACAATTTTCTAGAATTTATTCTCGAATTTACAAGTATACCTGTTTCAGAAACGTTCAACAAGACAGCATCCGAAACTTAGGGAATTAAATTAGCAAAACCATATCAATCGACATCGATAAATTTTTTCCTTTCATAGACACATTCAGCAACATCTTATGAGCAAGTCTATGGCAGAAAATTTTGAAAACCCTAAGTCTATACTGATTTCGAAATTCACAGAAGCAGCATGCTACACAGCTCAATTCACAATGGAATTCACCTAGTTATCATTTCGATCGCTTATACAACACAAGCGGCTTTGATACCACTGTAGGAAAATCCCGGGGTGTTCATCACATGAACACAGTGCGGAATTTAAAATTTTAAGTCCCGGGATATTCCCGAAAGCCAGGATCCATATGTATGTACAAACAATCAAACCATAACGACCAAAGGAGACCGTCTCTAACGGTATCCACGCAGAGGTCGAAAAACCTAACCGGGACAAACTCTTTTGACCCGGGAATAGCTAGACTAAAGAAAAGAGTGCTAGCTCTTACCTTAGCCTTGGAGAGCAAGTGAAATGATCAAGAGAAGCCTTGGAGAAGTAGAAGCCAACTTGAGAGGAAGAGAGGAAGAAGATGAAAAACCCTTTTCAAAGCTTAACCATTAAGCTTTCGCTTTTCTCTACAAAACCCCGTGCATAAGCCTCTTCATTTCACCTTCTTATATGTATATTTTAACTAATTAAAGATATAAGAAGGCTTGGTTTTAAGGCTAGCCACGTTGGTGGCATAAAAATGCATTGAAAAGTTAAATAATTATTGTTTTGACTTTTCAAACTAAGTTAACTTCTCCATTTTATGGCTTCCACCGAATTATATATATATATATATAATTAACTAATTTTAATTAATTAATTAATATATATATATTTGCTGAAGAGGTCCAATAAACTGGGTCGGTCCTACCGCCTATCGGCCCCAAAGATCAAAAAATCGCCGAGACGGTTTTCAAGAATGTTGATGTCGCGATCTCATCGGACATATCCCAATCTCATCGGATCCATTTAATCCTATTGCTTCCCTATATCGGATCTCGTCTCAAACTATTTTACAGATTCTCCGAGTTAATCTTATGCGTGTGACCCATTAGGTTCCCGGTTATGTTGGCCACTTAGATTAACACTTAATCTGAGCAAGTCATGAGCGGTATCTAGCAACACATCACGACCCCAATTGACCGGAAAGTAATTGGTTTGACTAATGAAACCATATCACTAACCCTTCCATAGACAATTACCGTGCAATTCGTCCTTTCACCATGCTATACCCCACTTGGTTTAAGTATGGGCAATGTGTCAACTCTTACTAGACTGATTAGATCAAATCTAGTCCAAGTGTAATCAGTTCTCGCCCTAGGACTCATTACTTTATACGTCCATGGAGACCATCTTCATGACATATGTATGCTCCGGCCAGAGACTTCAAAGTAATGATCCCGATAAGAGGCTATGGGTATCTCTTCTCGCTATCACGTAGTGGTGAATCTCAGACATACTCAATTACCTTCGAATACCTCAAGTCGCACTCCAATCACCACCCTATGAACGACCTCCGAAAGGCAACAAAGAATGGAGTCAAAGTACGTAATCAAGACAAAGATATCCTCGAGTACCTCAAGTCTAAGGATACTTGCACCATTGCTATGATGAGATTATCACCGACATTTGTATAGACATCCATGTGATGATCTCATGGCAGGTCATCCAATGTACTTACTACCACTAGTAAGCATCCACATGTCAAATCTAAATATCTCAATATTTACAGCTTTCGAGATCTACCGCTGATCCAATCAAGGAGTTTGACATGTGTAGTCTATCCGGATTAACGATGTCTAGTCTCGTTAATCCTATGACTAGGATAATTTAGATACCGACATAATTGCACATGATAGGAATCTCAGAGTATGATCGCATCATAATTTCCTTCATGCTATGTCATGTATCGTGACTTCATTAATTTGATTAAAGATCACTGTCAATTCATAATAAAATGAACATCAAATAAATGAAATATGCCTTGCTTTATTTATTCATAAAGTCTGTACATGACTATAAACCAAATGCGCTAAAGGGGATTGCCTTTAGGGCACTACTCTAACAGAAACTGTCTCTAAGAGGGTGAAAACGCCTAAAGATTCTCGCAAAATGCGTAATGAACAAGATCCGCTAATAGAAATCAAAACTTTCAAACCCTATAACTTCTTCATTCTAAGTCCGAATGTGACAAACTTTATGTCATTAGAGAGATCTAAACATATTCTACAGTCTTCAAGAAGAAATCTCACTCAAATTCAAACTCTAATAAGGTCAAAACATCAATTGAAGGTTCTGCCCATTTTTAAGAAAAATGGACAGCACCTCCCCTAAAAGTGTAACTAGCCAAATTTTTCAATTCATTTCCTCAACCTGCATCAAAACTCAATATCCAAAAGCAGCAACGCACTCATAGGCTTCTAAACATTTCTCAAACTATAGGGCAATCTCACTCCTAAATATCTACTCATTTCCAATCTATAAAGTCTCACATTCCATTCTTTCCTTTTTGCCATTCTCAACCATACAACAATACATTCTTGAAAAACATATACAAAAATACATTTTAAACTCAAACTCTTACTTTTTACATGGAAACCAGCAAATACAAAGTTTTAGAGGGCATTATAGCCCGAATACATCCAAAATTTCAAAGAACAAAATACAAAACATTAATTGTTCCAAAACGCAACCTATAGCTTTGTTTTCTTAAATACAACTTCAAAAGCAAAAAGCATCGGAGAATGCCTCAATTCTGATGTGGTGACTCGGTTTCTTGCTCGACACCTGTGGAGGGAAAGTGGGGGGTGAGCTCGACTACCAAGGTAAATAACTTAATAAAAGGGAAATAAGCAAAACCTTTTTTTCATTCATTCATACAAAGTCACATTAAGAAAACCGCTTTCAATTTTTCAAACTCACACGTAATACAACAATTCAAACAATTTACAAAGTTAACAAATATCAAACAATAGCACTAAATCACATAACGGATGGTTTGATGTTGGACCCCACACCCCACCCGTAGGTATTTGCAGTGTTATATCATGGCAGTGTTCATGGGTTATACCGCAGCATCCAACACAAATCACACAACAAATGGTTTGAGGACTTAACATGACGTACTACACATGTCCGACAAGCGACCATGATAGTCAGGAATGAGGGGAGTCCGATTGAGCTCCTATGCCACTAGCGGGCAAAAAGGGTTTATATGTATAAGTGCACTTGTTAACTGAGGGATCACTACAAACCCACATAAGCATGTACTTTCACATCATTCACACATGAATGCCTAACATGGAATTTTTCCAAATTCACATAATTCAATTGTACTTTCACATCATTCAAATTTCCAAACATTTTCCATACATATGTATACACAAAAGACATCAACTCATCATCAAAGCTAATTCATTTGAAAGTCACAAATCATCGGAATTCATTTAACAAATCATTAAACAAATCATTCACACATAAATTCATAATCAAAGCATATCACACACAAGTTCAGAACATCACAAAAATAATTCATACAAACATTCTAAGTCATTAGAAAACGTTAGTTTGCATTTATCATCAAAACTTTAATATGCCTATTCTCTCAAGTATTAAGAAATCACCCACCTTAATCCCTTTAGCTCTAGGATTGACCAAATTGCCTCTCCTCTACTTCCAATTGCCTTATTGGATCTTAAGCAAAGCATAACAATTCTAATTAACAAAGGATCAAATGCTGGAAAATTTTAAAGAATGCAAAACATGAATTAAAACCTACCTAACTTTGCCTATGCCATTCCTAAACTATAACCATCATAACCTCTCTCAATTTAATCAATATTTTCAAAAATTTCATGCTTTAAAGAGACTCACAAATGCTGATTTCTTAAACCTCTATAAACCCTCTTCTTTCCCTTTTCCTTCAATGCCTCACTTCACCTTCATAAGCACAATAATCTCAATTTAACAAAAGGTAACAATGCTGAAATTTTAAAGAAGGGTACAAAACTTGTCTTTTAACCATCATTTGGGAACAAGAAAAGATAAAACCTAACAATACAATCAAGAAGTTTCGAAATCCCTAACCTACGAAAATCAGGTTTTTACTTCCATAAAATCAGATTTTTCTTATTCCCTCTCAAATAATTCTTCCAATCACCACTGTTAAGCATGAAATACAAAACCTTAACAATCAAGCCCTAATTAGCAAAAGAAACAATGCTGGAAAATTATAAGGCATGGGAAAATACATAATCTTACTTATATTTTATCTAAACCATTAACATCAACACTTATCTTAAATAGCCAACAAAATTTGAAAATCTTCTACCTAATAAGAAACTAACGAGAATCGATTTTGCTTCAACTTCATAACTCTTCTTCTTTCCTTTCTTTCTTCATAAATCATTCTTCAAACCACCATTTAAGCAAGAAAGACAACAAATCCTAACTATAAATCCACTAAAATTCAAATTTTCTTACCTTTGAAGATGACCCATGACTTCTCTTCTTGTTTCTAATGGAGGATAGCTTCTCCTTTACACTTTCTTCTTGTATAAAACACAAAGACCTAAGCTTTTCTTTCTCTTCTCCTTCTTCTCCACTAAATTAAACCCATCTCTTCTATTTTCTCCTTTGGAACTTTTCAACACTCTTCTCTCTTGTGTGTTTTGATGATGCTAGAAATGACCTAAAACCAAAAGCCTTTCTCACTTAACCTAAGCTAAAATACGACACCTCACTAACCTAACCCTCTCCTTGACTTTTCTTCTTTTCTTTTTCTTTAACTTTTCCTCCTTCATTCACGACAACTTCTCACCCTACTCTTATTTCCTTCCTTTAGTCTATTTCATTCCTTACTTATCCACCTAATGGGCTCTAGCCCAAAGGCTTTCTTCTTCTTTAATTTCAAAATTTTCTCTTACAAGCCTTAGGAAACTTTCCTTTCTTTAGAACAATTCCAAGCTTCCTTACATTATCCTCACCCTTTAACTTAAACTCTAAGCCCAAGTCTTCAAGCCCAAGTAGTTTCCCTCCTTATAACCTTTCCCAAATTTTCCTTTCCCTCCTTCCCATTTGAATTTTCGTGGGCTCCCACTTAAAAACCCAAATGCTTCCTTTCTTTTTCATTTAATCCACCTTAAAAACCCTAGCCCATTTGGTTTCTTTCCTTTAAAACCACTTAAGCCCAAGACTCCATCTTGCTCATTTAATAACTATTTAAATGGACCTTAGCCCATTTTCTTCCTTTACTCTTTAAAGCTATATCAAAGGCTAAAAGCCAACTTGATTACCTTAAGCCTTAAAAACATTTACATATTCCTCATTATCAACAATTTATTAAAGCTCTAATTGAACTAAATCCACACAATCTCAATCACCTAAATGCGTAAAACCCTCAATTCATATAATTCTTTTTACTACTAACCGTGCATCACAAAATAAAAATTTCTCAACAAATCGAAATTCACTAAATCCCTTCATTTAATAATCATAACCTACACAATAAAATCCTCAATTTATTCCTACCAAATAAAAATTCTCAAACTAAAATCGCAAAATAAATTAAACATGCTTCATGCGAATCGGGGCCCAACATTTCTCCCCCTCTTAAAAGAATTTCATCCTCGAAATTCATGTCTTACTGATCTAGTGGGGAAGGATTTACTTCCTCTTTTACTCTTCTATTTTTCCATTTTACTTCATCACTTAAATTCTTTTTCTCCAATGAACTTAATTAACGGATTGATCCTTTCATGACTTGCTCAGATTGCATACCATCCTAACCCTGCTTGATTGATCTTGAGCATAACTTAGCATGATTGTATTCATTAACAAGTACTCATATCCATGTGTTCATAAGCTTGTACTCATAATGAGTATAAACATGTAGCTCTTCGAGTATCACAACAGTAACGTGTCCTATACGTGAGGATTTACATCGGGGTTGTGCTAAATGACTATGTGTTAACACACTTAACTCTTATACCTCTTTTTGCTAATTTTCATGCTCTTGACATTGATCCTTAGAACATATTCATCTTTCTTAATTCACTGACTTTTTATCACTTAACCACAACCATAATCACCTATTAATGACATCCTCAATTCTGGCCTTCTATATCTTGTAGGCTTTATTTGTTAACATTTCCCTTTCTTAATCACCTTTCTTGATCTCACATATTTCTTATTTCATTTACCATATATTATTCTTCCTATTCAATTCAAATTCAAATCGATTTCAATCTCGCAATATAATTCACAATCTTTACTCTTTAATTTGGGATATGCTAAGTTCCACAGGCTATGCTTCTTTTTGTTCTAGTTCTGGTAATCCCAACATCGGATTTATGCTTAATGTAGCTGATATAACACATAGCTTCACTTGAAATTTCTTACATGTACAATCATAATTCCTCGATAGTTATGCAAATTTCCTGATTCTCATATTTAATTTTCTCAATTCAATGATTGCCCCAAACGCTATTTATTTGTACATGCCTCGCCATTTCTCGATGTTCCTGTACATATATTGGCTTCCAACCTTCAAAACAGCTTATTCATGTAGCAATGCTAAAGCATATATCAAATTATCAACTCATACGGTTGCAATTGCCTCCATGCGCATAAACTCACTTTATCATGTCAGTATTGATTTTATCCTAATCCTTTATACATCGTCAATGTACACTATAAAAATCTCCACATCCATATGACATAGTTTGCATCAATATAATCCTTCGAAATTCGTCTCTTCTTACATTCCTCATACGCTTTAAACATTTTTCTTCATGTATTCTTCCATACATCATCAAATCTTGGATCATGTAGGTCTCCAATACCATAGTGCTATTGGACATGTGTTAACATAAACAAATTATAGCAATTTCCATGTGTCTCCTCATTAGCCCTCATGATTTCGTAAATAACTGATTTCTCCATACCATACATTGTCTCTCTTTCTTTTTATTTCCCAAATGTTTTCTTTCCTCAAATACCTCACTTGGACTTATCTTATGTTGACTTATTTATACTAATTTCTCCTCAAATTGTAGCTTCTTTGCAAATTCATATGATTGCTCCTCGTATAAAAAAAATCAATGTCTTCTCAATTTCAGAACTTCATTCATGCGATCTTTACGTCATCATAATGCATACTTCTAATGACCTATTCGACCTCTTTACTTAAATCTCCGTTCAGGAGTGCACTCACTTTCTAATCATTAACCATTCCTTTCCGATTAGTTCTTCCAATGATCATCTTTAATATAAAAATCTCTGATCTACTTATTCTAACTTAATCAAATTCTTCCTGAAAAATGGCTTTCTTTTACTATCATCTATACTATGCATGCAATCCTGACCAATCACCTATTATCATCATCACAAGATTCGGCTATTCTTAATATCTCTAAGGACCTATTTCTATCATCCTCACAAGGTTAAAAATGCTCAAATCGTTCAAAACTCAATGGAGAAATGACCTTACTTATTGCCGTATATACTTGGGTGACATCATCAAATTTATCCCTTCTTGTCCACTTATTAATACTATTTTACATACTTGCTAAAACTATAGCTAACAAATTATCCCATATATTGCAAATTTCGTCATCTATCATGCCCACACATGACTCACTTTCATATGGTGATACCACAAATATTGGATCATCCCATAAATACTCTCAATAACTAACCAATTTAACCTTCTTGGACTAGTACTAATATCCTTACTCTTCATATTAACTTCCCTTTAACCTCGTATAATATATATATGAGCCATTAATTCAATTATACATGAAAATTCATTACGTAAATCATATATCACATATCAATCGTAGCAATTTCTTAATGCATCAAGGCACACGTATGCAAAAATCATGATGCAATGTAAAACATTAACTTTTCAGATAGAAAACCAAATGGCTTATCAATTTATTAAAAGCATATACCCACATAGGTTCCGATTTTATCTTCAGAAACCATAAAAATTTGCTATGTTCATAAAGTTCCACTTGTTAATCTCATCCTCCACTTGTCCCCCTACGTTTCCTCAATCAATTCGAAATCATCGATGCTTAATCCTATCAAACTCTGTGTTCAATTCATTCCAAACATCGAAAAGAATGTCGATACGTACTCTGATCGAGATCGAAATCATCCGACCATTAAGGACGTTAACTTAACAATCCGAGACTCCAATTCTCAACCAAAGACTTTCGACACCTCCAATGTAATGGCATTGAATCTCTATTTACCATATTTACCCATGCATTGTTTCTTCTTTCTACTAATTCTATCAACTGAAACTCTTAACAATTTCTTATGTGTGTAACTTATACACACGTGCCCATGAAAGCTCCTAATATCAAGCGCCTCGACACCTATCCAAGATTGCCCATGTAAAATCATCATTCTCGTCATCTAAATCAAACAATCACTTAGCACATTCTCCCAAATTCAATCTTAACAAACATATAGTCCAAGTAAAATCCTACTACTGGGCTTCTCTAAGTATCCACAAAGTTTCATTTTCTCATATCCTGAAAAAGTATCATCCTTTTCTTCACTCGTTTTATCACCTCAAAAGCTTATGCGTGTAACTCAAATTCATGCGCCCAAGTAAGATCCTATTACTGGGCTTTGATACCATAAATGTTGGGACCCCAAATCCAGAACCCAACTACTTAATCCGAAACCCTCACACCTATATACAAGTATAAGGTCCATGAATGTCCTCCGTACAAAACTCGTAAGATTCATCGTAATTATCCTCCAATTATCATAATAATCTGCTTAGGGCCCATAACGAAATCCGATACTAAAAAGAAATTCTATATCTTTAGGGCAAATAGAAACGAACCTTTCTTCAATCGGATCTCTATAGGTCACAAAAATGCCCAAAAAAAGGACTTATATCGAAACTCGTCACAAACTTGATTCTCTTTCGTAATGTCCGTAAAGTCCGACTAAAACCCGACACTCTCATTTTATCAAAAAGGGTATGAATTTGTTTTAGAAACTCAATGCTTCGAAAACCGAGTGAATCCAAGGCCAAACGAAAAAGTTACAAGCAAAATAGTGAGGGGATATTCAGAGATTAGACGAGGGCACGTCTAAGAGGTTTAGAGACTAGACGTGGCCACGTTTAAGGATGAAGTCTGGATTTGCAGGAAAATTTTAGATTTTACAATCATTATAACTTTTTTACCCCGAAATCAAAATTTTGCAAAATTAGTGTCATTAGAAAGATAAAAGGGAGTTCTACAACTTCCTAGAAGGATGAAAACACTAACTTAGCCATTAAGAGGGTCCTAAATTGCTTCAAAGGTTGCTGTCATTTAAAATTAAGTTTTCCCTACACATTGCCATAAATTTGAAAATCCATATCTTTTAGCACACAAGTCTAAAAATGACACATTTTACCCCATTGCAAAGATAAGAAGATGTTCTACAAGTTTCATGAAGGGTGCAAAAAGTAATTCAATCATTAACTAGGGTAAAAACACACTTGAAATTTCAGCTAAAATGAAAAACCAATGGAACAGTAATTTTGCAGCATAAACAGTAACAGCAATCTTCAAATGATCATAACTTCTTACTCCCATATTCAAACATCGCAAATCATACATCAAATTATAAGAGGAAAAGATAAACTACATTTTCTATGAAGAAAGCAAAACTTGAAACTGTCTCTAAGAGGGTGAAAAATGCCTCTAAAGATTCTGCAAAAATGCAGAATGAACAGTATCCGCGAATAGAAATCTGAAAACTTTCAAACCCTATAACTTCTTCATTCTAAGTCTGAATGTGACAAAATTTATGTCATTAGAGAGATCTAAACATATTATACAGTCTTCAAGAAGAAATCTCACTCAAATTCAAACTCTAATAAGGTCAAAACATCAATTGAAGGTTCTGCCCATTTTTAAGAAAAATGGACAGCAGCTCCCCTAAAAGTGTAACTAGCCAAATTTTTCAATTCATTTCCTCAACCTGCATCAAAACTCAATATCCAAAAGCAGCAACGCACTCCTAGGCTTCTAAACATTTCTCAAACTATAGGGCAATCTCACTCCTAAATATCTACTCATTTCCAATCTATAAAGTCTCACATTCCATTCTTTCCCTTTTGCCATTCTCAACCATACAACAATACATTCTTGGAAAACATATACAAAAATACATTTTAAACTCAAACTCTTACTTTTTACATTGAAACCAGCAAATACAAAGTTTTAGAGGGCATTATAGCCCGAATACATCCAAAATTTCAAAGAACAAAATACAAAACATTAATTGTTCCAAAATGCAACCTATAGCTTTGTTTTCTTAAATACAACTTCAAAAGCAAAAAACATCGGAGTATGCCTCAATTCCGATGTGGTGACTCGATTTCTCGCCGACACCTGTGGAGGGAAAGTGGGGTGAGCTCGACGGCTCAAGGGTAAATAACTTAATAAAAGGAAATAAGCAAAACCTTTTTTTCATTCATTCATACAAAGTCACATTAAGAAAACCGCTTTCAATTTTTCAAACTCACACAGAATACAACAATTCAAACAATTTACAAAGTTAACAAATATCAAACAATAGCACCAAATCACATAACGGATGGTTTGATGTTAGACCCCACACTCCACCGTAGGTGTTTGCGTGTTATATCATGGCGTGTGTTCATGGGTTATACCATGCATCCAATACAAATCACACAACAAATGGTTTGAGGACTTAACATGACGTACTACACATGTCCGACAAGCGACCATGATAGTCATGAATGAGGGGAGTCCGATTGAGCTCCTATGCCACTAGCAAAGTGCATGTTTATATAGACAAGTGCGCACTTGCTAACGGAGGGGATCACTACAAACCCACATAAACATGTACTTTCACATCATTCACACATGAATGCCTAACATGGCATTTTTCCAAATTCACATAATTCAATTGTACTTTCACATCATTCAAATTTCCAAACATTTTCCATACATATGTATACACAAAAGACATCATCTCATCATCAAAGCTAATTCATTTGAAAGTCACAAATCATCGGAATTCATTTAACAAATCATTAAACAAATCATTCACACATAAATTCATAATCAAAGCATATCACGCACAAGTTCAGAACATCACAAAAATAATTCATACAAACATTCTAAGTCATTAGAAAACGTTAGTTTGCATTTATCATCAAAACTTTAATATGCCTATTGTCTCAAGTATTAAGAAATCACCCACCTTAATCCCTTTAGCTCTAGGATTGACCAAATTGCCTCTCCTCTGCTTCCAATTGCCTTATTGGATCTTAAGCAAAGCATAACAATTCTAATTAACAAAGGATCAAATGCTGGAAAATTTTAAAGAATGCAAAACATGAATTAAAACCTACCTAACTTTGCCTATGCCATTCCTAAACTATAACCATCATAACCTCTCTCAATTTAATCAATATTTTCGAAAATCTCATGCTTTAAAGAGACTCACAAATGCTGATTTCTTAAACCTCTATAAACCCTCTTCTTTCCCTTTTCCTTCAATGCCTCACTTCACCTTCATAAGCACAATAATCTCAATTTAACAAAAGGTAACAATGCTGAAATTTTAAAGAAGGGTACAAAACTTGTCTTTTAACCATCATTTGCGAACAAGAAAAGATAAAACCTAACAATACAATCAAGAAGTTTCGAAATCCCTAACCCACGAAAAATCAGGTTTTTACTTCCATAAAATCAGATTTTTCTTATTCCCTCTCAAATAATTCTTCCAATCACCATTGTTAAGCATGAAATACAAAACCTTAACAATCAAGCCCTAATTAGCAAAAGAAACAATGCTGGAAAATTCTAAGGCATGGGAAAATACATAATCTTACTTATATTTTATCTAAACCATTAACATCAACACTTATCTTAAATAGCCAACAAAATTTGAAAATCTTCTACCTAATAAGAAACTAACGAGAATCAGATTTTTGCTTCAACTTCATAACTCTTCTTCTTTCCTTTCTTTCTTCATAAATCATTCTTCAAACCACCATTTAAGCAAGAAAGACAACAAATCCTAACTATAAATCCACGAAAATTCGAAATTTTCTTACCTTTGAAGATGACCCACGACTTCTCTTCTTGTTTCTAATAGAGGATAGCTTCTCCCTTTACACTTTCTTCTTATATAAAACACAAAGACCTAAGCTTTTCTTTCTCTTCTCCTTCTTCTCCACTAGCCGAAACCCATCTCTTCTATTTTCTCCTTTGGAACTTTTCAACACTCTTCTCTCTTGTGTGTTTCGGATGATGCTAGAAATGACCTAAAACCAAAAGCCTTTCTCACTTAACCTAAGCTAAAATACGACACCTCACTAACCTAACCCTCTCCTTGTCTTTTCTTCTTTTCTTTTTCTTTAACTTTCCCTCCTTCATTCACGACAACTTCTCACCCTACTCTTATTTCCTTCCTTTAGTCTATTTCATTCCCTTACTTATCCACCTAATTGGGCTCTAGCCCAAAGGCTTTCTTCCTCTTTAATTTCGAAAATTTTCTCTCTTACAAGCCTTAGGAAACTTTCCTTTCTTTAGAACAATTCCAAGCTTCCTTACATTATCCTCACCCTTTAACTTAAACTTTAAGCCCAAGTCTTCAAGCCCAAGTAGTTTCCCTCCTTATAACCTTTCCCAAATTTTCCTTTCCCTCCTTCCCATTTGAATTTTCGTGGGCTCCCACTTAAAAACCCAAATGCTTCCTTTCTTTTTCATTTAATCCACCTTAAAAACCCTAGCCCATTTGGTTTCTTTCCTTTAAAACCCTAATTCTTAACCTAACTCTTTAACTTAATAACTTAAGCCCAAGACTCCATCTTGCTCATTTAATAACTATTTAAATAGACCTTAGCCCATTTTCTTCCTTTACTCTTTAAAGCTATATCAAAGGCTAAAAGCCAACTTGATTACCTTAAGCCTTAAAAACATTTACATCTTCCTCATTATCAACAATTTATTAAAGCTCTAATTGAACTAAATCCACACAATCTCAATCACCAAAATGCGTAAAACCCTCAATTCATATAATTCTTTTTACTACTAACCGTGCATCACAAAATAAAAATTTCTCAACAAATCGAAATTCACTAAATCCCTTCGTTTAATAATCATAACCTACACAATAAAATCCTCAATTTATTCCTACCAAATAAAAATTCTCAAACTAAAATCGCAAAATAAATTAAACATGCCTCAACATAATTTAAACATGCTTCATGCGAATCGGGGCCCAACAATAATAACAACTTGGAGGTAGAGAATAATTAAAAAATGCTTCCTAAACATATGTTTTAATAGAGTCCTAAGACTTTGGTAAAAGTAGGCATTAAAATCATTAAAGCTTAGGGCCATGATAGGGTTAAGATTGAACAAACCTCTTCAATAGAAAGCCTTGGGTAAAAGTAGTCATTTGAATAATCTAGACATACTTGTTGAGGTTAAGATTGAATATAACCTCTTTAATGTCTTTCATGGTGAAAGGCGTAGTGAGAAACTCAGCTTGTCACCAATTCAACATTCTAGGAACAATGAATTTGATTAAAGAATTTAGTGAGGAATTACTTATGTAAGAACCCAAAATACTTTGGTAATAAGTCCTAGTATGGGATAAAATTTCTCTTTGATTAATAAGGATCACATCTTCATCATTTCTAAAATTTGAGATTCTGTAGTGATTTTTTCTAGCAAGAATTAATCTACAAAAGTAATTTGTATTGCAATCCCCTTCCTTGAGCCACATAACCCTTAAATTTTGTACTAGCATAAATTTACAATTTTCCAAAGTCATATTATAAGTATAAAAAGTCATTTTCATACTTAAGCTTCAAAGATATATTTGCATGACAATCATAAAGCTTTATGTGACATTGCAAAATTGCATCTAACATATTTAAGTGCTTTCTCAATGTTAGCTTGCATTTTTAATTTTAAATTTTTAAGCTCCTATTTAATTCTCAAGAGTTTCCTATGAATCTTCTAATATGCATAGCCATGAGCATCCAATCTCAGACCCTCATCTAGTGCATCATGGAATCCATTAGCATTACATGAAAAAAATTAAAGAACATGCTTGTTGAGGTTAAGAATGAATATAACCTCTTTAATGTCTTTCATAGTGAAAGGCCTAGTGAGAAACTCAGCTTTTCACCAATTCAATATTCTAGGAACAATGGATTTGATTAATGAATTTAGTAAGGAGTTACTCATGTAAAAACCAAAAATACTTTGATAATAATTCCTAGTATGGGACAAAATTTCTCCATGATTAATAAGGATTACATCTTCATCATTTCTAAAATTTGAGATTCTGCAGTGATTTCTTCTAACAAGAATTAATGTATAAAAGTAATTCGTATTGCAATCCCCTTCTTTGAACCACATCACCCTTGAATTTTGTACTAGCATAAATTTACAACTTTCCAAAGTCTTATTATAAGTATAAAAAGGCTTTTTCCTACTTAAGCTTCAAAGATATATTTGCATGACAATCATAAAGCTTTATGTGACATTGCAAAATTGTATCTAACATATTTAAATGATTTCTCAATGTTAGTTTGCATTTTCAATTTTAGATTTTTAAGCTCTTATTTAATTTTCATGAGTTTCTTATGAAACTTCTAATATACGTAGCCATGAGCATCCAATCTCAGACCCTCATTTAGTGCATTATGGAATCTATTAGCATTACATTAAAAAAATTAAAGAACATGCTTGTTGAGGTTAAGATTGAATATAACCTCTTTGATGTCTTTCATGGTGAAAGGCCTAGTGAGAAACTCAGCTTGTCACCAATTCAAGCTTCCATATGATCCATAATCTGACATGTTTGTTACACCAAGTTAAGAAACAATCATTAGCTTTAAAGTTTATCACTTTTAAGTTGGTAAGATAAAATCTCAACTTCTTGCATTGTTTTGCTAGGACATCTTGCTCCTTATATTCTAATGAAAATATAGTGCTATTAAATTCCCTAAGAAGATTCATAGTTCCATTATAAATATCTTAAACAATAATAACTCATTCTATAAGGATGGTTTTTAAAGGAAAATTTTAAGGTTTACATAAATGTGACTAGGATGTCCTTTATATCTATTAGCATATGAATATAATGGGAGGAGGTAGAAAATCGAATGACCTTAATGCTATTAGGATCATAAGCTCCCACAGTTCTCTTAAGATTATGTTTATCATGATTGGTTAAGAATATACACTTATTCTTAAACAACCATAGATTGGTAGATTTTCATTCCTCAACTTAGTCTTTATAAGGCCAAACATAATTTAGTTTTATTTATCTAACATAATTTGAAACCATATTTTATTTTTTTAGGCCATTAAACCCCTTAACATTATAAGCAAAGTAAATCATTAGTTAATTGGAAGAGTTAGAGATCTAGCTCTTGGTTTTGTTGAAGTAAATCACTTGTTAATATAGGAATCATGTAAAATATATAAGATACACAAGATGGGGGTTTAAATTGTGTAAAATTTTCAAGAATATTAATCTTTTGATATTTCTTGAAAATATTTTCAATTATCAAATGAATATCAAAGATACTTTACTAAAATTGATAAGTATCGAAATCACAATTTCTTTTTATCTACTCATCTAACAACAAGAAAAATTAAAGTGTAAGGGTTAGAGAATAGACTCCGCAATTTTATATTGGTTTACCCCAAACCTTTGGCTACGTCCAGTCCTCAGAGTTTATATGAGATTTCACTATACTTTTCAACATTACAAGTATTCTTTCTACCCTTCCAGAGCCTCTTCAGGTCTCTTACACAAAGTATTCTTTCTGCTATCTTAGCCTCTCCAGGCTCTAGCCTTTTCTTTCTCTCTCTAAGAAAGATACTGTGAGCTTTTCGTTACAGTAGTATTCGCTCTCTTATTTCGCACTTTGAATACATAATTTTTTCTAAGCAGGCAAAAATTCAAGTTCTAGTCTTTATAGTCTTCGACTAGGACTAGTATTTATAGCCTAAATCTCCAACTGTCTTCTTAAAAACTGTTTTTTAATTCTTCTAATAACCGTTATTTAGTTGAGTTCTGTAACTAACTCTAACTAACTAATTGTCTAACGTTCTAGAATGTCTTCTTCTTTGCATCGTCTGATTTTTTCGCTTCGTCTGTGTTTTGCTTCGTCTGTATTTTTTCTTCGTCTGTGTTTTGCTTTATCTGTGTTTTGCTTTGTCTATGTTTTTCTTCAGTAATACTTACATTTTTCTACACACTTAACAAACTTGTCAAAACAATTCATATGTTTCTAAGATTATTATTATTTGATTGTCACCAAAATTAATAGAAGTGAAGTCTTCTTGACTTAACAATATCCCCTTTTTTGATGATAAGAAATAATCATAATTTTAGAAAGATAACATAAAATTCAGATGAATAAACAAACATTATTTAGATGAAAGACGAGACAACAAAACATACGAAATGCAAATGCATATATGAAATAAAAAGATACAAAAGAACTTTTCTACTTTTCTTTCTTCTCTTATTGTTCTCCCCATATACTTTCTATCTTCTTCTCTTCTCTTCTCTTCTCCCCCTATTTGTATTAATCAAAAAGTTTCAATGAAGATGCTTCAAAATTTCAGAGAACATATATTTCATATCAGTGCGGATCATCTTGAGGTCTTGTTCAATAATAACTCGAAGATAAGCTACTTCCTCGTGAAGATCACCCACTGAGTCACTCAAGTCATCAACCTTAATATGAATTTCTTCAATTGCTTTTACTAAAGCTTCCTGAACTTCCTTTTGTGTGTGACTGGTTTCCTCCAAAACAACAGTAGCATCTTGTTATGTCTCACTAGGTGGATGGAAGTTTTTTGTTGGACCGTGAACTTTATTGAAATTTTGAAGTCTACATTAGATGAGAAATTTGTGGTGAATTATTCATGTGCAAAGAAAAATACAATTCAAGAATGTGAATTGTTATATGAAATTAAGATAGGTGAATTTAGCAAGTTGAGGATGAGAGAGTATAGGTATGTGTATGCTTTTGTTATTGATGTCTATGATTAATTATGGTCTTAAGAGTGGTTTCTAGTTTAAATGAAATTGATAGTGAATACTTTGTTTTTAATGGAAGTTAAAAATCAAGAAATAAAGAAAAAAAGTGTGAGAATATGAAGAATTGAGAAAGTTTGACTTTTTGGAGTAGAGAGTTAACTTTTTGATTTAAGCAGAATTTGAGAAAATGATCTGCATGAAACTTGTAGATTATGTTGAAAGCTTTCTGTCGTCATAAAGTTTGATGTTTTTCGATATCAGGAGTGAAAGTTATGATCATTCAAAGTTAAGTATTATTTTGCTTTGCTGTGTGAAAATGTCCATAAGTGTACATTTAGGTGTAATGTGATTTGAAGCAAATCATGTACCGATATGGTCTGAATTGAGTTAAGTGATCCATATGAAAGTCATAGAAGATTTTCCTAACTTTTCAATGATGTATTATATGTTAATTTATGGATGTGAGAATTGGAAGATATGAAATTACAAAGTTTGGATGCGATATAGGATGACACGTGTTTGACAGAAACTTTGACCGAAAAATTGACCTAGCTAGAGGTTAAATTTTCTCTTTAAGTGCTTCATGAAAGTTAAAGAATTTGATCTGATCTTTAGTTTGATATAAAATATGACATGTTTGGATCTAGGAGTTGAAAGATACAAATTTTGGAAGTTATGAGATTGGTTAGGAAGATATTCATATTGACAGAAAGTTGGATTGGTTTGTGATCCCGTTTGAGATAGAATTGGTTTGTGAGTTCTTCATGGAAGTTGTAGAGCTTCCTTTGAGTTTTATTTTGATACCAGATTTGTTAAATTTGGAGTTCGGGATCCAGTTTGTTATTTCGTTCCCAATTCGAACCTTTTTTCGTTCTTTTGCTTATAATTTCTCTGTCCGACACTCGATTGATTTAGTTTTCGAAGCGTTGGATTCCTAAGACAATGATCTACATCATGATGGGAAATTATGAATGTTCTGAGATTAAATTGAATGAGATTGATTGAATCAAAGTGAGTTAGATATTTTCTAAGCATGGTACAATATTTTTGATGATATCTTGAGCTGTAGAGATCCAATTAAGTTGATTCTTGTTTCAAAATAAATTAGAGACATGGGACTACAAGTTATCTGAAGGAATCAAATTTTTAATTCAGTCTCTAAGGTTTTTAATTTCTGAATTGAAGTGTGAAAGTTATAAGATTATACAAGGGCAATTTGGGCATGACACTTAAGTCTAAGAGTTGCAAGACTTAAATTGAAGGGCAAATTGGACTTTCCCCACTCATTAAGAGTATGAAATAAAAGAAGGAAATGAGAAATGAGAAGGAAAAAGAAGAGAGGAAGCCGTGGAAGAAGAAGAGAAGAGAAGAAAGTTAGGGTTTGACGATCTTGAAGAAATTGAAGCCAAATCAAGTAAGTTTAAGCATCTTTCTCCTTGATTAGATGAATGAAACAAGTTTTGATGTTAGTTAAGAGAGGATTAAGTGTTGAATGAGCTAAAGAATATGTTTGGATTTAGGGTTAATGATTATGTTGTTTGTGAATGATTTTGGGTTGGAATGAGTTTAGAAATGAAGTAGGAATGATGATTTATGGTTTATATGAGTTGTGTTTGATATATGGAAAGATTGTAGACGATGAATGTCGAAAAATCAGGTTTCGGAGGTTTTGGGCTCAGACGTCATGGCAAGACGATTTGTGCACACTGCGGTGTGCTTGTGCGCTCACGCCATGGCACAGACAGTTAACGCCATGGCCAAGCGAGCCTCTGGGTTTCGTCGCGGCGAGCTCCTTTCCGCCGCGGCGAGAGGCCATTTTCCTGCATAAATATGTTTTGATATTTGGGCATAACTTTTAATGTAGATATCCAAATAAGGTGATTTTTGATTCGTTCTAAACAAGAAACATTGAGCTACATGTTTTGTGAAGAAATGAAATTGAAATTCAGTCTTTAAGAATCAAAAATTTTGGTCTGAAGTTGAGTATAGATTCTTGTTTTAGCATAAGGATAGTCCATATATATTTGGAGTTTAACTTTAGAATTTCTGAAACAAATTGAATGATTTTGGAGTCATTAGAGATTTAAGACAATGGGGATCATTTATCTAGAAGAGAATATTATCAGCTTTTGTCAGTCCTATTGAATGGGAATTTTTGCATTTTGATAAAGGAAATCAAGGAAGGCAAGAGGATCATGAAGAGAGGCATCTTTTAAGCATGTGTTCAAGTAAGGAATTCAGGTGGGTACATTTTTATAATTTAAATAAGCTACTACTTTTTTCTTTAAAAGCAAAGAAGTTTTCTGATTTCACTTGCATCATAAGTGTTGCATTATTGTTATGAATGACTTTTGAAACATGCTATATGTTACTACATGATTTGAGTGATATTTTGAAAAAGATGCATGTTATGAAATCATGTTTTCAAGAATGGTTTTTAAGATATATATCAAGTACATGATAAGCAAGTTTACAAGAAAGTGCCAGATTAGTAACAAGTTTCCAAGAGTTTGAACTATGAATGTTATGTGGGTTTGTGGTAGTCCCTCAAGAACTGTCACGTGCACGTTGACCTATGTTATAGGCTTCTCCCGCCTGCCCGCTAGTGGCACGGAGCTCCTTTAAGGACTCCCTCAAGAACTACGACTACATAGGACCATTTCGATGAAAATGTGTAGTGCGTCATGAATTTGGACTTACCCAAACCATTCTGATGTGTTTATGTGCTCATGTTATGTTTGATCAAGTTTGATGCATTCATGATTTGTGATTTATGGATTTTGGTTGAAAGCCTAAAAAGCATGTGTTTTATAAACTCTATGAAAGTTTTCTAAGACAAGTGAACTGTATTTAAGGTTTTTGCTTATCTTTATTATAAACGTGTATCCAAGAGCTATAAAGCTCACCCCCTTTCATCCCCATCTCCAGGTGTCAAGATGGAGATCGGATGAAAACAAGTCTAGACGTCTGTCCGTTATGTATCTATTTGGCTTTTAAGTTAATTTGATGCAAGATGATATTGATGTTGTAACATGGTGTGGAATGTCATTAACATTTTGTAAGCATGTATATCACGATGTAAATGAATTATGGGCTTGTGTATTGAATTGAGATACGAATGAATATGATATTGATGTAAATAAGTTTTCATGAATTATTTGAGGAATTAAAGTGACTGCTTGATTTAATTGTCAAGAGTATGATAGAATAAGAATAAGAATAAGAATAAGATTTGTTAAATATGAGATTGAGATATTGCATGATTACGAAGAATATTATGAATTGAGTTTTATTTGAGGATGACTATCCTAATGGGAAATTAGATTGCTTTGTATAAGATTGAATAAAGATGAAAAGAAAGAAAAGAAAAAGAAGAATTTTATACCGATCGCGGATTGTTTTAGTCTTATGGTATTCCAACGCGATGTTTTCCAACGCTAGTTTTTCTAAGTTACACATTCTCGAATGTCAGAAAATTGTTCAGTTGGATTGAACCATATGTTTGATTTGATTCTGATCCACTTCATTTCGCTTCCGATTTCTTCCGCTTTCGCCAAGTATAAGTTTGCTCACGTTTTGTACATGTATTCAAGTTATGATTCTGAGGTTGGGTTCCAGAAACGGAATCCAACATTTGTGCATGATCGATCCGTTTTCGTCATGTGTTTCCACTGTTTCGGTTGGGGTCCGGTTCCCAAATCGAGTCCCAACATAGGCAGTATCAGAGCAAGAGTGAAAGTGTTAAGTTTATGCAATTGGGTTCTGGAAACGAGATCCAACATTTTTAGCAACAGATGGTTCTGAAGGTAAAACGTCTAAATCTATGATTTGATTGTGGGAGGTCTGAAAGTTTGTTTTCCTTCTAGGAGATCAAGATCATCAGGTCTAGGTAGTTTAGGAATTGGTTGTCCAAGAAGGTGTAGCACTTCTTTAACTAATGGTATGAAACTTAAAGGTATAAAATGCATGATTAAATGCACAAGAGTCTCTAAGTTGAATTTGATACCTTCAACCATGATAGTTCTGTACTATCCTTTTGTCACCTTTCCAACTACCTTGAAATTTGTATCTATGGTGGAAACTCCAAATTGATTTCCTGATGGTTTTGAGATATGATGTGAAACATAGATACTTCCAGGTTGAGTTGCATTGTATTCATTATCTATGTTCTTCACAGTTACTTGAATTTGATCATCTGTAAGATCATCTTCATTTCCTTCAGGAAACAACTTCTTTTTCCCTTTTTCTTCATTTCGCACAAGATTTGAAAATCTTGGTTGTATATCTGGCACAATTTTGATCAATGTTCTGTTTGTAATCGGATAAATTGTCTATCGATCCTTTGACATCTTCATTGGATATGGTTTTGTCTTTTCATCTCGCAGAATACCATATAATCTTCTTTCTTCATTATTTAAAAGATGTATTGATCAATCATTGATTAGTATTGGTTCGACTTATACCTTGACTAACTTTGTCTAAGGTTCCCTTACAATAACTAAGGTTCTGCTTCGAACAGATACCGATTCTTCTATAACCTTCATTTTCAAATCCTTCTTGCTGATAAGTTGAGAAGAATTATGACGTGCCAATTGGTGTTCAACTGTCTTTGTCTTCTGTTGAACATCAGATGAAGAATTCTTTTTCTGACCTGAATTCTTTTGTTCTTCTGTTAGTTTAGACAAAAGTTGTTGTTGAGGCTTCTTCCTCTCAAACATTAATATTCTCTTTATTTCTGTCTTTTTAGATGATTTTGCTGATTGACTTTGCAAAATTGAGACCATTGATCTAGTAGCCTGATGTGCTTTCTTTGGGTTTTCAAATTCTTCAACAAGAGTCAAACCTTTCTGTTTCTTCTGTTCTTATTGCCGTAAGGTCAATAGTCTTGGTGACCTTCTTTGTTGGGCCCAGGTCCCGAATCCCTATTCCCGAGGAGACCCCTCGGGTCACGTCAGCGACGAGCGCCCCAAGACGTCAGACCCGATCCCAACATTCATACAAATACATAATTCGACTCACACCTATAATCATACATGCAATTTCGCACACAGTAAAACATAATTAAACACCCCAAACATTAAGGGCTTCATGTCATTACAGTCTAAAGGAAATTCAACAAATATTTTCATATAGCATAATACAAAATAAAGTGTCAACCCAAAATACATGAATATGCTCCATGATGATATGCTTGGCAGGCTAACCAAAATACTAACTTAATACAAGGCTCCTAACTAGCTTGAAGTTTCCGATGCCTTGCAAGGTCAACAATCGTCCCGATCTGCACCTGAGGAGAGGAGAGTAATGGGGTGAGCTGCGAAGCTCAATGACATATACGTTTATAGCCATTGGCAACGAGCCACACAATCAAGCATATATAAATATACAAGTATATAACAAATCATCAATCTATCACTTTACAATCGTCGCATCACAATTTATGTCATATGATTACACAATATAACAATTTAATATGTGTCATGCTCAACAAATCAATCGTGTATGCACAACAATTGGTTCGAGAGTTCCATAAACGATCCGGATAAACCGAAGTTTATTCCGTAAACTATCTAAGTCTGATTTCTCAAGGATCTCGTTGCCTTTAGCGGACAGCCGGGAGAAGGCTTTACGTCGACGTGCACGTGACTCCATCCGTAACTCTCTTACCCAAACAAAACACATAATCCATTTGTTTCATGCTCAAAGCATTTTATCAAAGCTTTTGAAATTCTCATTCTTTTCATTTTTGCAAAATGCCATAAGGCCTATCAAAGCCATGCATAACCATAGTCATAATGCAAGTTCAATATTTCTCATATAATTCAATACAAGCAAGGTCACATAATGCAAGCAAGCATACATAAGGCAATTTTCCCATACACACAATAACCATAAACATATTACCTACCTAATATCGCTTGAGTATCCGACTCACTGGTGTCCTTCCTCTTACGATAGAATCGGGTCAGCTTGGTTTCCTAAAACAAACCAAGTTTCCATTCAATCAATATCCACAGAAAATATCCAAAGCTTGGAAATCCAAAATAAAGCACTAAAAGTCTATATTCGACCTCCTCCTAACATTCCAAACCCTTCGAGACAAATTCCGAACTTCCCTTCTTCATACAACTTGTAGCCCTTGATCTCTAGTTCACAACGAATCAAAAATCACCTCAATTGGACATCTACACCAAAACATATGCCAAAAAATACCAAAAATTTCACATTCGGATAACCTGGGGCTCGCCGCGGTGAACGACCCAGCTCGCCGCGACGCACGACGCGGTGAGCACAAATGTGTGCATCGCGATGTGCCGCCCTTCTGCCGCACGCCGCGGTGTGCTCATGAGCACGTCGCGAGGTGCGGGTCGGAGGAACGAATCCGAACCCCACTTTTCTTACATTTTTCGACTTTAATCTTTCCCTCAACCAAATGCAACACATCTAAACCTTAGAGCAAGTTCTATACCACCTTTCCAACCCAGCAACAACTCAAAATCAGTCACAAATGCATCAACCCAAGAAATCTACCCATTTTTGCCCTAAAAACCCTAATCCTTCGATTCTGCTACATTCAACATTCTCTAGGTTTACATCTAACCATAACAAGTTTGAAGGAAGCTAAACTTACCAGAAAATGCTTCGAATCGGTCGGAAATCACAAGATCACAAACCCTATTTCTTCGCCTTCTTCCTCACCTACGACGGCTCCTCTTCTTCTTTTCTCTTCTTACTTCTATTTCCTTCTTTCTAATTCTAATTTCTTCTTTTAGGTCCAAATGGGAATACAAAGACCACTTTACCCCTCCAACCAACCTTAACCCATTCCAACCTAAGCAAACTTCCCAAAATACCCTCAAATATTTCAATCCCTTAATTCCTATTTAGACCATAATTAATCTCAACTAACTCTCAATTATCCACTAATTAAACAACCTAAGTCATAATCATACAATAAACACAATTCATGCTTAATGACATCATAAAAAAAAATTCGGGGTCTAACAATTCTTCCCCTCTTAAAAGAAATTTCGTCCTCGAAATTATTACCTGAATCATCGAAGAGATACGGATACTTCTCCCGCATGGCTTCCAATGGCTCCCATGTAGCCTCCTCTACCGAATGATTCCTCCACAGGACTTTGACTAGCTGAACCGTGTTATTCCTGAGGACTTTTTCTTTGGTATCCAAGATCTCCACTGGAAGCTCTTCATAACTCAGATCATCCTGCAACTGAACCTCACTAGACTGAATGATATGAGAAGGATCCGATCTATACCTCCTCAACATAGACACATGGAAGATATTATGAATCTGAGACAATTCCGGAGGTAACGCCAACTTGTAGGCGAGTGGTCCAATCCTCTCAAGGATCTCATAAGGACCCACATACCTCGGACTCAACTTACCCTTCTTTTCGAGCCTCAATACTCCTTTCCAAGGAGACGTCTTAAGGAACACTTTCTCACCGACTTCATACTCCATCTCCTTTCGGTGAGCATCAACATAACTCTTCATCCTATCCTGTGCTGCCTTAAGTCGCTGCTTAACCAGATTGACTTTATTAACTGTCGTCTGAATCAATTCTGGTCCGACCAGTTTCCTCTCTCCTTCTTCATCCCAACAAATCAGAGTCCTAAACCTCCTGCCATACAATGCCTCATATGGAGCCATCCGAATGCTCGAATGGTACGAATTGTTATAAGCGAATTCGACCAATGGCAAATGCTCATCCCAAGCTCCTCTGAAATCCATCACACAAGCTCGAAGCATCCCCTCAAGTGTCCGAATAGTCCTCTCATATTGACCATCCGTCTGAGGGTGAAAAGCCATACTAAAATTCAGCTTCGTCCCCAAAGCTTCCTACAAACTGCCCCAAAACCTCGAAGTAAACCGAGGATCCCTGTTCGACACTATAGAATCCGGAATCCCATGCAATCTCACTATCTCATCAATATACTTCTTTGCTAGCACATGCAAAGAATCAGTCTGCTTAATTACCAAAAAGTGAGCTGACTTGGTCAACCGATCCACAATAACCCAAATTGCATCGTGCTTCTTACTGGTCTTAGGCAAACCCATCAGAAAATCCATAGTCACCATTTGCCACTTCCATTCCGGAATAGGCAACGGCCTCAACTTTCCCGAAGGTGCCTGGTGTTCAACTTTGACTTGCTGATACACTAGACACTTACTGATAAACTCTGCTATCTCTTTCTTCATGCCTTTCCACCAAAAATGCTCTCTCAAATCCTCGCAGCATCCCGGTGCTACTCGATGCATAGATAAGGCGATTAGTGCCTCATCCTTGATCTCCTGCATATCTGGGATACACAACCTGTTCCCCACTGTCATAAGCCCATCATCCCTCACCTCTATTTCTGAAATCTTGCCATTCCGAATTTCATCTCGAAGCTTGCTCAAATCTGCATCTTGAGCCTGTAATTCCCTAATATTCTCCCTGAGAATCGGTCTCACTCAGAAATTAGCTGGAAGGCAATCCGGTTCCTCCTGCTTCAAGCTTATCTTAAGCTTGGCCATCTCTTCCAATAAAGGAAGATAGACTGTCCGAACATGAGCAATCGAAGACTTCCTACTCAAAGCGTCCGCCACTACATTGGCCTTGCTCGGATGATACTCAATCAGCAAATCATAATCCTTAAGCAATTCGATCCATCGTTGCTGTCTCAAATTCAATTCCTTCTAACTCAACAAATACTTAAAACTCTTGTGATCAGTAAAGATCCTCGTCTGAACTCCATACAGATAATGTAGCGCCCCCTCACCGTAAAGTATACACCGGGGCGCCCGTAGGTCGTACCGATGCATAACCTACGACGAGGGTGCACTACGATTCGATCAATTCTATAAACCTCATGGCATCAATATAGTAAAGCAGTAATCTCACATTCACTAAATTTTAAAGCCAAAAGATCCCTTTCATTCATTTCATAAAACCATCAGTACATCATCAGTCATATATATAACTGTACAAGTCCAAAAGAACTAACACAAATCCTAGATAAGTCATCCACAAAATACCCCAAAGATCCCCAATGACAGGACACATGGGCCATGCTCCTCTCACGACACACACAAGCAGAAAAATCTCACCGACCGAGCTAGAGTCACCCTATCAACGTCTCGAAAAATAGATGCGTGTTGGGTGAGTTTGTGAACTCAGTGAGAAACCATCATCGATGGTCCACCCAACTCATGCATATCCAAACAAGCACACAATATCGTATATATATTATAAACAAGAAATCACATGCAGTCAATTTCACATTTATAAGGCGATATGCCTTTCACACAATTCACATGTAAACATTCATATATGCAATGTGCATGTGACTCTTTCATTTTTCTTTCGTTGTTGGACTGCGCTACCGAGCTCATATACGTTGAGCCATTGGCTTTGAAAATATTGGGCTCAAAAGCCCTAATACGTTGAGCAAAATGCTCTGAAAATCGTTGGGCACGAGGCCCTGGCGTTGAGCTTAAAGCTCTGGATACGGTGGCTACACCACCACAATCGCTTTTATCTCGATCATCTTGTTATGCATGTATGCACATGTCCAATTACCATACATGCATCACACTAAATCTGCATATGCCTAATTCTTACCAATTGGATCCAATTATAAACCATTTACACTCAATTAACACTTCTATATCACAGTCCAAATATTTCGAACACCTGTGGTCCGAAATCAATCAAAACAAAACATATGGAATCCATCCTTAACTCCACATGGCATATTGCATCGAATGTAACACATATATAGGTTGAGAAACCAACTAGGTTACTCACCTCAGAACTTCAGAGCTACTGCCGGGAAGTCTCGCCTACGTCGGACAATCGGGGGTCTACTGGCAACTCTATAACAATCAAAACATAATTAACATTACTATTTGTATCCATTTCAATGTTCAATGATGCATATGAATCAAATAATGTATGTACTATACATGTTATGACATTTCCGACACAAATCCGAATTTCCCGATCTCAAATTCTAAATCCTGAATTCATATTCTCTAAATTGAAATCCATCCATAACTAATTGAATTGTCCAATTCCTAATTCCCCAAATTCAAAAACCTCAAAACTTAAACTTTCAGAAATTAACCTTCCTCGCCATGACGTTCGTTCCTCGCCATGCGTGAAGTCCTCTCGCTTGTCGCGACGTCGTCATTGTCGCGACGCGAAGTGCGCAATCCGCTGCCACATCCATCCTCGTCGCGGCGTGCGCCAGATTTCAGCTCGTCGCGACATATAAATTAAATCTTTGTTGCGATGTGCAAGGAAAGGGGGCTCGCCACGGCGTGTTCATCACACGTCGCGACGTGCGAACCCAGAAATTCGTCCGAAACTCAGAAATTCTCAGATCTTCTGATACAAATCCATCCAAACCCCTTATAAACACTCCTAAACAATATTCTACACTTAACACAACTCATTCCTAAGCTTATATCCACCAAATAAACATTATTCCATAAATACCCAAATTAAATCCACCAAATATAATCATCGGAAACCCTAAATGCTAAATCCTCTAATATACAAACTAAATCATCCAAATAACTCTATAAATCAACCAATCGAACTATATAAGGTAAGAAAGAAGGAACTTACTTGATTAATAACCTCAAATCTACAAGGATCACACCAAATCAAAGCTCAACGACACCCACGACAATCACCAAACTCAAACCCATCTTCAACTCTTGTTTACCCAATCCAAAGAGAAAGATTCAAGGATGGAAGAGGAAACCAAAAGCAAGGAGAAATCACAAAGAAGATCCACGATGGAGAAGAGAAAGCAAGGAGATATTTCTTTTCAAAGACAAGAGGGAGATATCGTGGAAGGCAATTTCAAAGAGTAGAGCTTATATACAAAAGGATTAAGGCTTGTTTGGCTAATTTTTAATTGCCACAAGTTCGAATCCGAACCACCTCAATTCAGTTTCTAATTCTAATTTCTCCCGAATTCCAATGACTAAACCCTAATTTCTCAAATCAGATTTTCTAACCTGTCCGTGTCATTGGATAATCAATTTTGGAACCGGAAATCCAATTAACCAGTCATTGATCAATTTTTCTGTCCGGGCCTATTGCTCCGAAAATTCCAGAAAAATTTCTATAAATCCACAAAAATAGAAAACTCATAATCATATACTCCAATTTCATAATTCAATTTCCTAACTTTCATTTTTAACTCAAATTCAATTCTCGAGCCTAATTTAACCTGATTATCACACTTGCCCTAATCATTTCCAAATCCACACTATCCAAATCAAATCAGAAGTATGTCATACATGTATTTACGTACAAATGCCAGTACAATAATTGCCAATTATACATAATTCAATAATGCATTCACATGCCAAATACGTATGCAATGAACTTTACCCATCCCATCGGTGACGGGATGTTACAGATAATGCCTCCAAATCTTCAAAGCAAAGATCACAGCTGCCAACTCTAAATTATGCGTTGGATAATTCAGCTCATACGGCTTCAACTGCCTCGAAGCATAAGCAATCACCCAGTCTCCCTGCATCAAAACACAGCCAAGACCCTTCCTCGAAGCATCACTATACACAGTATAGCCCTCATCTCCAGAAGGCAAAACCAGAATCGGAGCACTTGTCAACCTGAGCTTGAGCTCCTTGAAGCTTTTCTGACACTCATCACTCCAGAAAAACTTCTGATTCTTCCTCAATAGCTTAGTCATCGGAGCAGATATCATAGAGAATCCCTCCACAAATCTCCTATAATAACCTGCTAAACCCAGAAAACTCCTCACCTCTGCTACATTCTTCGGTGCTTCCCAATTTACCACAGCTTCTATCTTCTTCGGATCCACATGCACTCCCTTCTCGGAGATCACATGTCCAAGAAATGAAACTTCCCTCAGCCAAAATTCGCATTTATCGAATTTGGCATACAACTCGTTCCTCCTCAAAGTCTCCAAAGCCATCCTCAATTGCTCCTCATGCTGCTCATCACTCTTGAAATAAACCAAGATATCATCGATAAAGACAATGATAAATTTTTCCAAGAATGGCTTAAAAACCCGATTCATCAAATCCATAAAAGCTGCAGGAGCATTCGTCAATCCAAAAGGCATCACCATAAATTCAAAATGCCCATACCGCGTCCTAAAATCAGTCTTTGACACATCCGACTCCTTAATCCTCAACTGATGGTAGCCCGATCTCAAGTCTATCTTAGAGAAGACTTTCGCCCCTTGCAATTGATCAAACAGATCATCAATGCGAGGAAGCAGATACCTGTTCTTCACAGTAACTTGATTCAGCTTCCTGTAGTCCACACACATCCTCAACGAGCCATCTTTCTTCTTCACAAATAAGACCGGCGCTCCCCAAGGTGAAGAACTCGGTCGAATATACCCCTTCTCCAACAACTCCTCCAACTGCTCCTTAAGCTCTCTCAATTCCGCCGGAGCCATCCGGTAAGGCAGAATTGAAATCGGCGCTGTACCTGACAGAAGCTCAATGGGAAACTCAATTTCCCTAGCTGGCGATAGTCCTGGCAATTCCTCGGGAAAGACATCCGAGAATTCCCTGACTACTGAAATATCCTCTAGCATTCCTCTATCTGCCCTGGTGTCCACCACATAGGCCAAAAACGCCTCACAACCCTTCCTCATCATCTTTTTTGCTGTCAATGCTGAAACAATTATGGGTGGACTTGCTTTTCTGTCCCCCACAAACACCACTCTCCTGTCGCTATCCAATTCAAATTCCACCGTCTTCTGTTTACAATCCAGTCGGGCATTGTACTTCTCCAACGTATCCATACCTAAAATCACATCCAATCCTCCCATCTTCAGTGGCATTAAATCCACCATAAGAAGTTCTCCATCAATACCAATCTCACAGCCTCTATACACTTGACTAACAATAATTTACTGACCGATTGGAGTACTCACCATCAGGGAAGTATCCAAAGGGCTCACAATTCTATCACACACAGGTCTACTCGAGGAATCAAATGAATGAGTAGAACCCGGATCAAGCAAAGCAATCACATCATCAGCAAAGAGTCGAATCATACCAGTCACAACATCCGGAGCGGTCTCTGCATCCTCCCGAGTCATTGCAAACACCCTAGCCGGTGCCTGCCCCCTCGGTCTACCTGGAAGACTCACCCTCTTGGCTGCATCTGAACTGCCTACTTTTGTTGCAGTCCTCTGTCCCATGGTCTCTGTCCTCCTTGAAGCTTGCATCTGACTCCTCTCTTGTCGTAGAGGCTGAGGACACTCTCTGGCAATGTGTCCCTTCTCCCCACAGTTGAAGCAAGCTCCTTTCAATCTGAAGCACTCTCCTTTATGGGGTCTTCTGCAGTGCTCACACTTCAGAATGAATGACTTATCCCGATCTCCCCTTCTACTGCCGCCCATCGTGGAGGCTTGGTGAGAAACAGTAGAAGTCCTCATCGGCCTAGGTCGACTCGCACCACTACTCCTCTCCTCTGACTGAACTGGGAAACTCCTGGCACTCCTGTTTGGCATAGGAGTACTAGTGCTACCTCCCCTCTTGAACTGCTCTCTTCCTTTTCTTTTCTTGTTCATAGCACTCTTGATATTCTCAATATTTTCCACTCTCAAAGCTGCCTCAACTAATTGTTGGAAGTCACAGAAGTTCTGCACTATCACCTTCTCTCTGATAGCTAAGTGCAGACCCGACTCAAACCGCCGACATCTAGCAGCCTCACTCAGCATCAAATCTGAAGCATATCTCGCCAACTGCGTGAACCGACGCTCATACTCACTCACTGACATCTCCCTCTGAGTCAAACTGAGGAACTCCCTCTGCTTCTGCTGAATGTAAACCTCTGATAGATTCTTCTTCTTAAAAGCAGCCAAGAAATTCTGCCATGACAACCTTACAGGTCTCATCTGACTGCCTGACACGGTCTCCCACCAATGCAGAGCATCTCCCTGAAACAAACTTGCAGCATGGATGACTCTCTCGTCATCCTCACACTCCATCTGATCCAGCACTCTCTCAGTCTTTCTCATCCAAGTCTCGGCTTCTTCTGGATCTGATGTCCCAAAGAAATCGATTGTCCCATACTTTCTCAACCTATCAAATCGTATTCCCTTCTGAGCTGGGGCTAAAACAGAAGGTTGCGGCATCTGACCCATGGCCTGCATAAATGCCTGAGTGAACGCCTGAAACAACCTTGGATCTAATGGAGGCACTTGCTCCTGCGGAACTGGTGACTCCTGAGTCTGCGAAGGAATGGGCTCACTACCTAGCCCTACAGAAGCCTCAGCATTCCCTGGGGCTACTGACTCATCAGTCCTCTCCTCCCTAGTCGGAGAGTCAGGTGGAGCAGATCCTTGCATAACTCCTCGTGTCCTTCTATGAGGTGGCATCGTACTCCTTCAAATGGAAACACTAAGGATTAGCTACTGGTCACTCTACATATATGCATGTCACTGAATGCACTCAATCAAATGCAACACATAATCATATAGCAAACAATCCATCCTATATGCATTCTAAGCCGAGGACACTAAACCTAGGCGCTCTGATACCAAACATGTTGGGCCCGGGTCTCGGATCCCTATTCTCGAGGAGACCCCTCGGGTCACGCCAGCGACGGGCGCCCCAAGACGTCAGACCCGATCCCAACATCCATACAAATACATAATTCGACTCACACCTATAATCATACATGCAATTTCGCACACAGTAAAACATAATTAAACACCCCAAACATTAAGGGCTTCATGCCATTACAGTCTAAAGGAAATTCAACAAATATTTTCATATAGCATAATACAAAATAAAGTGTCAATCTAAAATACATGAATATGCTCCATGATGATATGCTTAACGGGTTAACCAAAATACTAACTTAATACAAGGCTCCTAACTAGCTTGAAGTTTCTGATGCCTTGTAAGGTCAACATTCGTCTCGATCTGCACCTGAGGAGGGGAGAGTAATTGGGTGAGATGCGAAGCTCAGTGGCATATACGTTTATAGTCATTGGCAACGAGCCACACAATCAAGCATATATATATATACAAGAATATAACAAATCATCAATCTATCACTTTACAATCGTCGCATCACAATTTATGTCATATGATTACATAATATAACAATTTAACATGTGTCATGCTCAACAAATCAATCGTGTATGCACAACAATTGGTTCGAGAGTTCTGTAAATGATCCGGATAAACCGAAGTTTATTTCGTAAACTATCCGAGTCCGATTTCTCAAGGATCTCGTTGCCTCAAGCGGGCAGCCGGGAGAAGGCTTTACGTCGACGTGCACGTGACTCCATCCGTAACTCTCTTACCCAAACAAAACACATAATCCATTTGTTTCATGCTCAAAGCATTTTATCAAAGCTTTCGAAATTCTCATTCTTTTCATTTTTCCAAAATGCCATAAGGCCTATCAAAGCCATGCATAACCATAGTCATAATGCAAGTTCAATATTTCTCATATAATTCAATACAAGCAAGGTCACATAATGCAAGCAAGCATACATAAGGCAATTTGCCCATACACACAATAACCATAAACATATTACCTACCTAATATCGCTTGAGTATCCGACTCACTGGTGTCCTTCCTCTTACGATGGAATCGGGTCAGCTTGGTTTCCTAAAACAAACCAAGTTTCCATTCAATCAATATCCACAGAAAATATCCAAAGCTTGGAAATCCAAAATAAAGCACTAAAAGTCTATATTCGACCTCCTCGTAACATTCCAAACCCTTCGAGACAAATTCCGAACTTTCCTTCTTCATACAACTTGTAGCCCTTGATCTCTAGTTCACAACGAATCAAAAATCACCTCAATTGGACATCTACACCAAAAGATATGCCCAAAAATACCAAAAATTTCACTTTCGGATAACCTGGGGCTCGCTGCAGCGATCGACCCAGCTCGTCGCGAAGCAGACCAGGCTCGCCGTGGCGAAGCCTGGTTCGACGCGACAAGCACAAATGTTTGCGTCGCGACGTGCTCACCTCACGCACGTCGCGACGTGCACATTTGTGCACCGCGGCGTGCACATCAATTGTGCACGCCGGGACGTGCACCTAGTGCACGCGGGGTGCCGCCCTTCTGCCGCACGCCGCGGCGTGCTCATGAGCACGTCGCGACGTGCGGGTCGGAGGAGCGTCTCCGAAACCCACTTTTCCTGCATTTTTCGACTTTAATCTTTCCCTCAACCAAATGCAACACATCTAAACCTTAGAGCAAGTTCTATACCACCTTTCCAACCCAGCAACAACTCAAAATCAGTCACAAATGCATCAACCCAAAAAATCTACCCATTTTTGCCCTAAAAACCCTAATCCTTCGATTATGCTACATTCAACATTCTCTAGGTTTACATCTAACCATAACAAGTTTGAAGGAAGCTAAACTTACTAGAAAATGCTTCGAATCGGTCGAAAATCACAAGATCACAAACCCTATTTCTTCTCCTTCTTCCTCACCTACGACGGCTCCTCTTCTTCTTTTCTCTTCTTACTTTTATTTCCTTCTTTCTAATTCTAATTTCTTATTTTAGGTCCAAATGGGAATACAAAGACCACTTTATCCCTCCAACCAACCTTAACCCATTCCAACCTAAACAAACTTCCCAAAATACCCTCAAATATTTCAATCCCTTAATTCCTATTTAGACCATAATTAATCTCAACTAAATCTCAATTATCCACTAATTAAACAACCTAAGTCATAATCATACAATAAACACAATTCATGCTTAATGAGATCATAAAAAAAATTCGGGGTGCAACATTCTTGATTGTTTAGATTTTTCTGAATGAAGTGTCTCTCCCTTTCTCTTCAATGACACTTGTTATGCTGATTATTGAACCTGACTTTCTTCTCTCTGTGAAATCATCTTAGCTTTTATTGCAACATCTCACGATTTCTTCTCAGTCTGTTCTTCTGTAGATGTTTTCCCTCTAGGTTGAGGTTTTTTCTTTCTTGCAGGTTCAACACGTTCACTCCTGCTGCGTCTTACTATATGCTCCCCCTCATACCTTGCTTTCGATATGGAGCCAGTATTCGCTTTGTCTTCAAACTTTAATCCGATTCTGCTAACATTGGTAACATTAATAACGCTTTTCGTATCCGTCTTCATCCGGTTTCCTCTGTCAAGGAGGATTCCAATATCTCTAAAAATATTTGTTAATAGCATACCATACAGTAAAGAGCTAAAATCTCTCTTTGACTTCATCATGTACTTCAAAACTAAGTACGAAAGATTAGTAGGTTGAAGATTGAGTAGATGAAATAAACATTGTTCATCGATCGTTGTCACAACATGCTTCAAGCCTGATCTTGCTAGAATACAATGAAGGAGGAGAGAATTTAGAACCCTAGCCTTCGGAAGAAGAGTTGATGCTTTCTTGTCTCTTGAGTCACTACTTCCATATAATTGTCGATTGATGTGCGCTTTCTCTATACTACCTTGAGTCATCCATTTTGTATTATGAGACAGCTTTGCTATAACACTTGGACACTCACTGACTTTCTCGATTAAATCTAGTGTCATTATAACCGACAATCTATCTACCATTGATACTAAGGTGTCATCTACCACCTTTGAATTCTTCCAAAACTCATATAACTCATTCAGATAGACTGTTTCATGCACCTTAAAGAAAAGTTTCCACCTAACTACTTCAATTTTTGGTTCAATGTCCATCTGATTTTCCTTTAAGTAGATGAAATCAGCATGTCTCCTATAGATAATAGACTTCTCCATTTGTGATCTATAACAAAAAAACGTCACTGTTTACTTGAAAACTTACGACTTTTATCTTCTTCTATTGTGAATCCTCTGGGTCATGACGCGTCAGACGAATGGTCATTCAACATTGCCATATTCAAGTTCCATCTAATTTGTTTGAATCTATCTTCACTCAAAGGTTTAGTGAAGATATCCGCCCATTGATGATTTGTCTCAACAAATTGTAAACTGATGATTTTCCTCTATACATAGTCTCATAGAAAATAATGTCTGACTTCAATATGCTTTGACCTCGAGTGTTGTATTGGATTCTTCGATAGATTGATAGTACTTGTGTTGTCACAGAAGATTGGAATCTGTTCTTCTTGTATGGAATAATCTTCTAACTGATACTTAATCCATATCGTCTGTGAACAGCAACTCGTAGCTAACATATATTCAACTTCTGCAGTAGATAGAGCAATAGAATTTTGCCTCTTGCTTGACCAAGAAACTAGATTATGACTAAAGAAGTGACAACCTCCACTTGTACTCTTCCTATCAATCCTATCTCTAGCATAATCAACATCATAGTAGCCAATTAACCTGAAATCTTTACCTTTCTCATACATTAAGCAAAGATCAATAGAACCTAACAAGTATCTCAAAATTCTTTTAACAGCAATATAATGAGATTCTCTAGGATATGCTTGAAATCTTGCACACAAACAAACACTAAACAATATATCAGGTTTGTTCGCTATAAGGTAAAGTAAAGATCCAATAATACCTTTGAAAAGAGTTTGATTAACCTTCTTACCTGCTTTATCCTTAAATAAAAGGTTTAAAGGATGCATAGGAGTTGACATAGGTTTTACCTTCTCCATTTTATATTTAACCAATAGTTATTTGATATATTTCTGTTGATGAATAAAAATATTTTCTTTGGTTTGCTTAATTTGTAATCCAAGGAAAAATTTTAATTCACCCATCATACTCATTTCAAATTCATTTTTCATCAAATTCTCAAAACTGAAACATAGCTTCTTAGAAGTTGCACCAAAAATAATATCGTCAACATAAATCTGTACTAAGATGAAATCATTTTTAATACATCTTCTAAATAGAGTCTTATCTACTTGACCTCTACTAAATCCATTTTTAATCAAAAATGAACTTAAACGATCATACCAAGCACGAGGTGCTTGTTTCAATCCATACAAAGCTTTATGAGGTCTATAGACATAATCTGGTTTATCAGAATCTTCAAAACTAGGAGGTTGCTTTATATAAACTTCTTCATCTATAAAACCATTCAAAAAGGCACTTTTTACATCTATTTGAAATAGTTTTATATAATGACAAACAACATATGCAAGCAAAATCCTAATAGCTTCTAATCTAGCTATAGGAGCATAGGTTTCATTGTAGTATATTCCTTCATGTTGATTATAGCCTTAAGCTACTAATCTTGCTTTGTTACAACTTATTCTACCTGATTCGTCTATTTTATTTTTAAAAACCTATCTGGTTCCTATGATTGATTTATTGGAGGGTCTAGGAACTAAAGACCAAACTTTGTTCCTTGAAAATTGATTTAACTCTCTTGCATGACTAAAATCCAAGCTTCATCCTAAAGAGCTTCATCAATTTTCTTAGGTTCTAATTCAGAAATAAAAGCTACATTTTCTTCTCTTCTAAATTTAGACCTAGTTCTCACACCTTCTGAAGTTTCGCCTATAATCAGGTTTTCTGGGTGAGAGGACTTGTACTTGCAGTCTTTTCTAAGACTAAGGTTTTCAAGAATATCTTATACTTTATCAAGAGGAGCATCTAATGGTGACACGTCTATGTTATCAACTAAGGGAGCAGAAAGAGTTTCATTGTCATAATCATTTCTTCTATCTGGTTGTGAATCATCATCAAACTTGACATGCATAGATTCTTCTACCGATTTAGAAACAAGATTATAAACTCTATAAGCTTTAGAAGACAACGAATATCCTAGAAAAATTCCTAAATGGATCTTAGAATCAAATTTATCCAATATTTCTTTTGTTTTCAATATAGTACATTTACAACCAAACGGATGGAAGTAAGAGATATTTGGCTTCCTTACTTTCCATAACTCATATGGAGTTTTATTTAAAAGAGGCCGTAAAAGTATTCTATTTTGAATATAGTAAGTTGTAGTTACAGCTTCTGCCTAGAAATATTTAGGAAGATTCATTTCATATAGCATAGTTCTTGTCATTTCCTGAATCGTCCTGTTCTTTCTTTCTACAACTCCATTTTATTGTGGAGTTCTAGGAGCAGAGAAATCATGAAAAATTCTATTCTCTTCACAAAACAATCTAAAATTTTTATTTCAAATTCACTACCATGATCACTTCTTATTTTAGCAATAGAAACTGCTTTTTCATTTTGTAACTTTTTGGAAAGAACTTTAAACCACTTAAAAGATTCATCTTTATGTGATAAAAACAATATCCAATAAAATCTAGTGAAGTCATCAACAATTATGAGACCATACTTCTTTCCACTAAGACTAAGTGTTCTAGTAGGACTAAACAAATCTATATGTAAAAACTCTAGAGATATAGATGAAGTTACAACATTTTTAGAAGAAAAAGATGTTTTAACTTGTTTTCCTTTTTGACAACTCTCACAAAAGAAATCTTTGTTAAAACTTATTTTTGGTAAACCGCTTACCAAATCATGTTTAACCAACTTGGAAATATGTTTAAAACTAACATGACCTAGTGTTTTTCATGCCAGATCAATTTTTCTTCATTTGTTGATATAAAACATGAAATATTTTGATTTTGTAAATCTTTTAAGTTAATCTTATAGAGATTGTTTCATCTTTTGGCAGAAAAGAATACAGAACCATCCTTGTTTTTGACTACACAAAAATTTTGATTAAAGGATACTTCAAAACTAGAATTAGATAATTGACTTAACTAATCAGATTATACTTTAAACCTTCAACTAGCATAATATTATCAATACATGCAAATGAATGTTTACTAACTTTGTCAATTCCAACTATTTTGCCCTGCTGGTTGTCTCCAAAAGTTACCAATCCTCCTTGCTTATTTTGAAGGTCTAGGAACATAGACCTTCTTCCCATCAGATGTCACAAGCATCCACTATTTAAGTACCATTGGTGCTTATTGTTTTTTTCAAGAAAGGAGATCTGTAGTATATATTATATCCTTTTTAGGTACGCAAAATTTTTTAGGCCCTTTGGGTTAGTCTTCCAATTATTCAATCAATAATAATAAGAAAATTGTTTATTTTTCTTTTTGTAAGGAACAAAACTCTTATTGTGATGAGCTTTGCTACTAGTAAACCCTAAACCACTTTTATCATTAGGGTGTCTATATTTTCCAATAAAGTCGTTCATCTTTTTCGTACTTTCAGTAAAGGTTGATAAATATGCTAAAAGAGTATTAATCCTTTGTTTTCAACTGACTAATTTCCTCAGATCTATCTACAATCACTTTTTTTTTCATATTGTCTACTTGTTTTTTAAGGCAGATGCTTTCTTTTTCTAAAACTTCCGTGTTCTTCAAGTTTTCCTCAAATTTCCTTTTTTAAGCTCTATATTGCTTTAATATAGCATGTGAATCTTCTAATAATTCTAAATATGCCTCTTGAAGTTCATTAAGATTAGAAGTTACTTTATCGTCGCATTCCTTTTCAGCTACTAAGCATATATTTGCTTGTATTGATGCTTCTGAATCATAATCAAATTCGGACGAATCCAAATCTTCCCAAGTTGCCATCATGCTCTTTTTGTTTTCTTTAATTTTCTTCTATTTTCTTTTGAGCAACGGGCATTCAAACTTGTAGTGTCCTAGTTTGTTGCACTCAAAGTAGTTGATTGAATTTTTCTTGTTCTTGACTTCATCTTTGCTATTTTTCTTGAAAGAAAAATCTTTATTTCCCTTTGCTTTCTTTTTCCACATCCTTCTAATCTTTCTTGAAATGAAGGATAGTTCATCATCATCTTCACTTGAATCTTGATCGATTCACTGGCATCATCATTCTTGATTTCTTCAATCTTTAATGCTTTTGAAGATGTACTTCAATTTCTTTGGATCTTTTGATTCTTCTGACTAGCCTTTAATGCTATAGATTTGTCTCTTCTAGGTTTATCTTCTGCATCAAGCTCTACTTTATGTATCTTCAAAGAACCAAGCAATTCATCTAGCTTCAATCTGCTTAAGTCCTTGGCTTCTTGTATTATTGTAACCTTGGGTTTCTATCTTTTAGGTAGACTTCTAATAATCTTTCTGGCACGGTCTTGATTATCGTAGATTCTCCCAAGAGCTTTAAGTCCATTGACGATAGTTTGACATCGTCCAAACATCTGATCAATCGACTCATCCTCTTTCATCTTGAACAGCTCATACTGATATACAAGAATACTGATCTTAGACTCTTTCACTTGATTTGTCCTTTATGTGTCTAAGAAAAAATAGATCCCATTACGTATATATAGACTATTAATGGTGTTGATACAGAAAAATGGCTCAAGGCGATGGAATCGGAAATAGATTCCATGTACGCTAATAAAGTATTGATCCTTGTAGATCTACCACCAAGTATAAAAGTCATAGGATGTAAATGGATCTATAAAAGGAAAAGATGATCAGATGGAAAGGTAAAAACCTTTAAAGGTAGATTGGAAGCCAAAGGCTATACTCAAAAAGAGGGTATAGACTATGAGGAGACTTTTTCTCTAGTTTCCATGCTTAAGTCCATCAGAATTGTTTTGGCCATAGCAACCTATTTCGATTATGAAGTATGGAAAATGGATGTCAAGATCATATTTATTAATGGGGATCTTGAAGAGACCATTTATATGGCCCAATCAGAAGGATTCATTGAGCCAGGTAATAAGCATAAGGTATATAAGTTGCAAAGGTCTATTTATGGACTTAAACAAGCATCTAAGTCTTGAAACATTAGGTTTGATAAGTCTATCAAAACCTATAGGTTCATACAAAACTTAGATGAGCCTTGTGTCTACAAAAGGATACAAGATGGAAAGGTTATTTTTTTAATCCTATATGTTGATGACATTATACTTATTGGGAATGCTATGGGAATGTTATCTACAGTTAAGGGATGGTTGAATGAACAATTTTCAATTGAGGATTTGGGAGAGGCTAATTATGTTCTAGGGATCAAACTTATAAGGGATCGTAAGAACAAACAAATAGTCTTATCTCAATTAACCTACATTGAGAACATGTTCAATAAGTTTGCCATACAAGATTCTAAGAGAGGTTTCACACCTACTAGATATGGAATCAAACTTTGAAAGGAACAAACACATAAATCGAAGAGGAGGTTGAACGCATGCGTAACTTTCCATATGCTTCAACAGTTGGAAGTTTAATATATACAATGCTTTGCACTAGACTGGATATTTGTTACACAGTAGGACTGGTAAGTAGATTTTAGTCTAATCCAGGAATGGAGCATTGGACTTTGATGAAGTGCATACTGAAGTATCATCGTAAGACAAAGAACTTAATGCTTGTTTACTCTTGAAGTAATCTTATTTTGATGGGATATATGGATTTCAATTTCTAATCAGATGTTGATTCAAGGAAATCAACTTATAGTTCTATATTTGTTTTAGGAGGTGGAGCCATAGTCTGGAGGAGTGTCAAGCAATCTTGTATTTATGATTCGACTATAGAGGTTGAGTATGTTGTTGCTTATGAAGTAGTAAAGGAAGCAGTCTGGCTCTGCAAATTCCTAAATGATTTGGAGGTAGTTCCAGAGGCAGGAAATGCCATTACACTTTATTGTGATAATAGTTGGGCAGTAGCTAATTCTAAAAAACCTTGGAACCACAAAGCTGCCAAATACATTGAGAAAAAGTATCATCTCATAAGTGAGATAATACAACGTGGAGAGGTGGAAGTGGTAAAGATTCCCACAGAGCCAAACCTTGCTAATTCATTTACAAAGACGTTGTCTTAAAAGAGTTTTAAGGGTCACCTAGTAGGGATGAGAATGAGGGATATGTCAAACTTGCTTTACGGTAAGTGGGAGATTGTTGGAGTTATGTAAATATAGTGCCCTGGAAAGTAAGTATATTTACGTGTAACTTAATCTTCTTCATTTACAGTTTTGTAATGAAAATATTTATTATTAATAAAAAAAAGAGTTTGGTTTTTATGAGCATTAGATATCTAGTCAAAAGGTACCGAGATTCTTTTGGTAAGTAATATACATATTTATAGAGATGTATGGGAAACATGTATATTATTCAAACCTAAATTAATTGATTCGTAGTTGAATAATCAAGTTGGTCGCTTGATTATGGTTTAGACTGTAGTGTTGTGATTATCTCTATGTAAGTAAAGGAGTTTACTTCAAGGGAACAAAAAGTTTCATATCATGATATTAGTCGATTATCGATAATGACACTATTAAATGAATCTGGAATCAAGTATGTTTTCAAGAATAAAGTAGGTCGTTACTTTAGTCTTAAAACATAAATTTTAGCATTTGCTTATTATGGACCACAACCTTGATGGGTGGTGAACTAATATGTGTTTCAATATAATTCTTGATATGATCGAAATGGATTTTTATAGAGTATTAATCTAGTGTCCATATGTTGGAATTATTAATTAAAACATGTTTCAGGGAATATTCACTCAAATAAGGAGTTTATAGTGATATCATCACTTCTAAATATTTTATGGAGATTGTTGATTAAGCTGGCACCAGGAGTTTGATGGACGAGCTACCCATTAAGTCTTTACACTAAGATGAAATCTTGCGTGTTAATCACCATATAGAATAAAATGGAAGATCCAGAAAAAAAAAAACCAACATAAGGACAAAATGGTAATTTTACCCTTTGTTCTGTGGATGACTATAATAAGGTTTATAATAGGGTTTGCAATTGGACATATTATTTGAAATATGTGTTCTTATAATATTTAATAATTCAAGAGTTCAACTAATTGTCTTTAGTGGAATGACATTTAGTTCATAAACTAGAATTAATTCTAATGAGATTAAATTAATTATGGGCTTATTAGAGCTTGAATTTTCTAAATCCAATAAGATTCCCACTTGGCTTCAAGGAAGGTTACCAAGCTAAGTAAGAAATAAAAATGGAGGTTTTAAAGCCCATGATTGAATGTTGAGCTTGCACTAATTAATGGTTAATTAGAAGTCCAAATGAACATTTAAAAATGCGCTAGAGTTTAGTTTAATTTAATTAATTAGATTAAAACAAAATTCTAAAAGAAATGAAGTGTATTTTCAGTTTTTAATGGCTGAATGTGCAACTGCACATTTAGCATTGAATTGCTAAATAAAGATGGTATTTATCATGCTTTATCATCATTAAATAGAGTTGTGATCTTACCATTAAATGGTGCACATTTAGCATTGAATTGCTAAATAAAGATGGTATTTATCATGCTTTATCATCATTAAATAGAGTTGTGATCTTACCATTAAATGGTTAATAGTTATCTTTTAATGATAGCATGTAATGTAACCTTTTTAGCATTCATTTGATTAAAGATGAAAGATTTGTATTGGATGGATCGTCTTCCATCTTTCATCACTAAAAAACCAAAATTGACATGTCATATTAGGTGATTGGTCTTTTCATATAGCCATCTTAAAACATATGAGAAGTGTCTCATTTAATGGCTTTTTTTTTGTTTGATTAAAAAATGTGTGATGCATTAGATTCTCTCCTTTTTCTTTCTTTTCATGCATAACTGAAATTGAGGTGTGTGAGGTTCTTGCATTGTTTTGACCAACTCTCTCCTCTCACCTATGCATGATCAAAACCTTGAATGAGAAAAGTCTTATTGTTTCCTCCTTTTTTCTAAGAAAAATCTACTCCAAACATTTCTTCTACTTTTTCACTAAAGGATCTTGTTAAATTGTCCAAGAAGAACAAGTGGTAGATAAAATTGATTGAGGATACAACAACAAGGAGAGGATAGATTAACAAAGGAAAGGATTCAAAAGCAAGGCTAAAACTAGGGTTAGATACAAGAAGAAGGAGATGATAACACAGCGAGGAGTTAAAATTGTAGCGATGGAGTCGGTAATAATCTCTATCTTGTTTATATTTATTATTATCTTTATACCATATCATGTATGGCTATGCATGTTGGTTTGGTTATCTTCCTTCTACTGTGTTATGATTTCTAAAAAAGTTTTGAAATCTGCCGTTTAACCAAATCTTGCATGTTTTCTTTTCCGATCCAATACTTGCTAGGTTGCTCAGTATTGTATGTACCATTTGTAGTCTTCCCCCATAACTTAGAAACTTGTTACACCAAATGATTTGTTTTACCTTCAAAGGAATCCATCAATGGTTTACAATCAGCAGTGGTGACTTTTCTTTTGTGAAATTGGTACCTTAAGTATTTTATAGGGAGATTTCCTTGATGTAGCTTCTTCTCCATAGCTTCTGAAGCAATTTCACAATTAGTGTTTAAGGATAGATAAAAATAACCCTTCCTCATATTGCTTTTGAGGCCTAACATGGCTTTAAAGTCATCCAATGGTTTCATGAGTACTTTGATTGAATGCTTATCAGCCCTGCAAAAAAGTAATAATCATCTGCAAAAATTAGATGTATTATTTTGTTACCTTTACCTCTATGATGGTGCTAAAAATCTAGATAATTTTCCACATTTCATGAAATTGTGATTGAAAGCATCTCCATCCATAGTAGGAAGAGTAATAGAGATAAAGGGTTTATATGCCTCAATCCTCTATTAGCTCTTAGTAGATTTATGGGTTCACCATTTACCAAGAATGCTAGAGAAGCTATAAATACACATGTTTCAATCCACTTCCTTAACAAGGGAGGATACTCGACTACATTTAAAATGCTAAATAGGAACTTACAATTGATCGAATCATAAGCCTTTTCCAGATCAATCTTTAAAGTGCAACTCTTTATTTTGGTGTTGGTTTTGTAGCTTTTGTGTTTCTCTTGGCATGATAATATGTTTGTGTTTATTGTTCTCCCTTTAATAAAAGCATTATGTGTAACATCCCGTCCCCAAATGAAGGGTGAGGACCCGAAATATTGTACAAGTGTGCTCAAAGAGAGACAAAGGAAATGCCTTAGTTTTGTTCATGCATCTTATTAGCATACATGCATTTACATAATGATTACTGGCTCATAAAGTGGTACATGAATTCATTGACAATTGTCAGGTATAAAAGATAGGAAATGTGAATTTCTAAAATTTATGGGTAGAAGGTGTTGAAAGAGTGAAAGTAGTATGTTTGTGTTGCTAAATAGACATTGTATGAGATTATGTATGGCTTTGCAAAAAGGAACGTGTATGTGTACAAATCTTCATTGTTGAGTTATTGCTTGGGAAGAACATGTTGGAGTTTTTAAATTTTGAGTTTGCGATGAATTAGATGAAGAGTATGTGGTATAGGGTGAAGGATTGAAGTTGATAAGTTGATAAGCCATCCTAAGTGTAGGAATGGTGTTTAGGAACTTTAACCGCAAAACTGTACTGATCTAGATGGAATTAGTCAAAGGGGTCTTAATGAAAGCTGTAGCTTGTGTTTTCAGCTTTCTAACACCATAAAGTACGCAATTTTTCGATATCGGGGCAAGAAGTTATGATAATTTGAAGTTTGTATATTGCTTAGGTGATTGCTAGTAAGGCAGAAACTTTTATTGAAAGCTTGACTTAGCTAGAGGTTGAAGTTGTTGTGGAGTTCTTCATAAACATTGTAGAACTTGTTTTTATCTTTCCATTGATATAAGGCACGAAAATTTTGGACAAGGGAGTAGAAAGTTATGACTTTTAGAAGTTCTGATGCTGTTTAGTGTGAAGCTGATCGACCAGTCACTTTGTGTGGAATTTTTAAACCATTTAGAGGTCGATCTGATTTTTAAGTCCATCATAAAAGTTGTAGAGGGTTCTTTTAACTTTTCGTAGACACCAAGTTTGTCAAATTTGGAGTTCTGGGTCGAAAGTTATGATGTTTACAAGTTGAGGTGTTGTTTAAAGTTTTGAGGAGATTATTGATCAGTCATCTTTAAGTACATTTTTACCCCTTTAGAGATCATAATTGATTTCTAGTCCTGCTTGAAAATGGTAGATCTATCGTTTATCTTTCTAACGGTACCAAGTTTGTAAAATTTGGAATTCGGAGTCAAAAGATATGAAGGTTAGAAGTTAGGAGGTCAGGATCGCGTGACCGATCACTTGGCCCGCACGAGCGATCGCCCGTGTGCGCGCCCGCTCGAGCGAGCGCACGCTCGGCCTGCTGACCCGATCGGGTGAGCAGGCATCCGCGCACTGGTCGATCGGCTCGCGGGGTCGATTTTCAACCGACCAACCTCTCTTCCTTCTTTTGGCCATAACTTCTTCGTCCGACCTTCGATCGACCCGATTTTTGAAGCGTTGGATTCCTAAGATATTTTTCTATCCTTTCATACCAAATAGATCGGTTTTGGCATTAAATGGAGAATGACCGACCCGATTAAAGTGAGCGGACCTGTGGAAAAATTCTAATCATCGTTCGGTATTTTAGAGATATCTTGAGCTATAGAGCTCGGATATATCTGATTCTTCTTACAAATTAAACTAGAGACATGGATCTACAATTTATCTGCAGGAGTCGATCTACAATTTAGCCTCTAAGACTTTCAATTTCTGGACGGAAGTTAGGTGTATTATTCAGTCTTGGTTTTGTAATGGTCTAAACAGACTTCAATATTTTGGAGATATTTTGAGTTATAGAGCTCCAATAGATCGGATTCTTGTTTCAAATGAAACTACAGACATAGATATACAAGTTATATGAAGGAGCCGATCGAAAATTTAGCCTCTAAGACTTTCAATTTTTGGATTGAAATTAGGTGTAGTGTTCAGTCTCTGCTTTGTAATTTTCTGAATAGACTTCGGTATTTTGGAGATATTTTGAGCTATAGAGCTCCAATAGATCGGATTATTGTTTCAAATGAAACTATAGACATAGATATACAAGTTATATGAAGGAGCTGATCGACAATTTAGACTTTAAGACTTTCAATGTCTGGATTGAAGTTAGATGTAGTGTTCAGTCTCGGCTTTGTAATGGTCTGAACAGACTTCGGTATTTTTGAGATATTTTGAGTTATAGAGCTCCAATAGATTGGATTATTGTTTCAAATGAAACTAGAGACATATATCTACAAGTTATATGAAGGAGCCGATCGACAATTTAGCCTCTAAGATGTTCAAGTTCTGGAGTGAAGTTACGTGTAGTGTTTAGTCTTGATTTTAGTTTTGGTTCAAACGAAATATCTAATAGACTTCAATATTTTTTAGATATTTTGAGATATAGAGCTCCGATCGATCTGATTCTTGAAGCGATAGATTTGTAAGACATAGAGGAACATCTCTCTAGAAGAAAGTTTTGCCAAATTGTTTTATTTACCTTATCGAAATAAGGGGCCAAGATGTCAGTTTTAAGGCAAAAAGGAAGGGCATTTTTGGAGCATCACTTAAAGGGTTAAGTTTATAGGCTTAAATGGAGGGGCATATGGGTCATTTCTCATTCATTAAATGACACGGAACTATAAAGGCAAGTGGGCTATCGTCCTTCCCTGGTTAAAACACGATACAAAAGAGCAAAACAGAAAAGAAAGAATAGAAGAAAAGAGAAGAGTCGAGAGTCTTCGGATGGGAGAAGAAGAAAGAAGAAAGAGTAAACTAGGGTTCGATTTTTATGGGTCCTTAAGCAAGCTCTATAGGTTGATCCAAGGAGGAAAAAGATGGAAGAAGAAGAGAGCTCCATGATGAGCCAACAAAATTTCCGAAATTGGTGAAGATGGAGGTAAAAATTGAGATTTTGATTTTCTAAGTTGTGAAAGGTTTTGATTCATATGACTTATGATTGGTATGGATTTGTGTTTCCGAAGCTCAATTTTAGTGTTTATGCAGTAAGTGATGCTGAATCTAGGTAATTGTGGCTTAGGGAATTTTAACATGGATGAAGGAAAGAAATAATGAAGAAATTGATGCTTTGGATAAGATTCAAGCATGGATATGAGGGGAGTGACCTAAACGGTACCTCAATTATTATGTGCTTAGAATTTTGTCTTTATAAAACTGTGGTGAATAATGGTGGGTTAGTGAATTGCATTTGATTATGGATTTCGGACAGAAGGTCCGATGAAATGGGAGATTATGACATAAAAGTGCAAATTGTCCGTGAATTTGGACCCTCCATGTTTGAAATGTGCATAAACAGGATTGTGATTAAAATGTGATTATGAACTATTTGTGTGGTTGTGAACTATTTGGGATTGATTGTGATTGAAATTCTGCATTTGTTTTTTTTGACATATGCATTCCATATGCATTTGAGTGAATAATTTGATTTGGTGAAAGGAAAAAAAATATGCCTTATACTTATTTGATTGACAAATGTGTACTTGGACATGAACGAAACTGTGAAATGCTCCACTTCAAGGGTGGAATGTCGGGCTAAAGTCCGATGATATTAGAAGTGATTGAAAGGGATTAGATAATTGTAGGTGATACATTGTGACATATGCATTACACATATGAATGCATGCACAAATAATGGCTGTTGTGACTAGAGTAGCCACCGATCAGAGCTACAAGCTCAACGATTAATGAGCCCTATATGGGACAGCTATCAATGAGCCCTACATGGGACAGTGACCAATGAGCCCTATATGGGATAGTTATCAATGAGCCCTACATGGGACAGTTATCAATGAGCCCTACATTGAACAGTTATCAACGAGCCCTATATGGGACAGTTCAAGCACTCGGTCACAACAGAGTAACAATTGGAAAGTGAGTCTCATATACACTGAGTATGCATGACATAAATGATTAAATGATATTGAATGTGAAATAACTGAACAAGTTTATGTGATTCAATATGGTTGTTAATGAAATGATATGAATATGGGAAATAATGTGAAATAGGAAATAAAGTGTGATTGGTTCAGTGATTAAATGGGAAATAATATGAACATGTGCGATATAAAAAAATGTGTAATAAAATGTGACTTATGAAATATATGTCTTATGTGATATGTGATATGTGATGAGTGAGCCATCGATGATGGTCACTCACTGAGTTCGCAAAACTCACCCAAAATTTGTCATTATTTTTCAGGATTAGAAGGATACCCCGTTAAGCCAACGGGAGTATATTTGCAGGATTCAAATGAAGGATAAAATTCTGGATCAGTTCATGTCTGCATTACATGTCTTTATTTATGTAATGAAGTGTATATTTGTATTTGGGAAATAGGCCCGGGTGGCTATTGGAAATTGTGTATAATGCAATTGTATATGATTGAATGAGGATCCAACTTGGGCATTGAATTCTGCATATATTGTTATGTGAAAAAAAATGTACCGACTATTGAATGAGTGTTTTAGCACGCCACCCTCGCAGGGTACAGACTCGGATATCACCGTCGATGTCAGGTTCGGGTCGCGCGGGAGTGGGGTGTTACATTATGTGCTGGATCAATAATTTTTCCCAGATTCTTTCTTAGTCTACTAGCTATTATCATGGTAATGGTGTTGTAGAGTATGTTGCAATAGGCAATAGGCCTAAACTGCTCTAGCTTCGCATTTTGTTGTTTAGGGATCAGGCTTATAAAGGTTTTGTTCCACTCTTTCAAGAAGGTTCTTTTCATGAAGAAATCTTTTACTGATTCTATTACTTCCCCTCCTATAATGTTCTAATTCTTTTGAAAGAATCTTCCATTATAGTCATTAGGGCTTGGAGATTTGTTTGGATTTATTGAAAATACAACTTCTTTTAGCCCTTGTCTAGTAACTTCTTTAATAAGTTTAACCCTTGTCCTCCTCTTTATATCTTCTGCTCCATATTGTTTGCTAAAATGCTTAAGTGTTATTATTTTCTTTTGTTCCTGATCATAAAGTTTTTGTCCTACTTCATCTTCTAGGTACTGCATATGGTTCTTGTTTTTCCTAGCCTTTGTTGAATTCGTGTAGTCCTTTATGCATCTTCCCCCTTCTTTTGGCCATTACACTCTAGCTTTGTTTTCTACACACTAATTATATTTGTTTACTCGGTCTTTTTCGTCTTGTTTTAGTTAATTATCTTTTGGTCCTACTAGCATTCTCCTCTAACATCTCTATAATTCTTTTAATGTGTTTATTGTTTCCTCCTATCCAAGAATTATGAATTCCTTGCTTAGAGTTTTTTCTGAACTATGGATTTTCCATTAAATGGTTAAAAATTTAAATAAGGCTCTCCTTCTTTCAGTTGGGTTATTGAGTCCAATCACAATTGGATTATGATCGGAGGTATTATGTTCCTCAAAGTTGGCAGTGCTAAGTGGGAAGTGTGCCAGCTAGTTTCCATTAATCATATATTTTTCTAGTTTCTTCACTAAGAACCAGCTTCCACTCTGTTTATTATTCTAGGTGTAGTCACTCCTACAATGTTTAAGGTTTGTCAGCCTAGTTTGCTTTATTAGTTCTTCTAATTCCTTGCATTTTTGTTCGGTGTAGTTTCTTCCTCCCTATGTTTCACTTGTCTTGAGGGTGTAATTATAATCCCTTAAGACTGCGCACAGGTGATTATTTATATTGCTAATCCTTAACAGTTCCTCCCATAGAGATTGTCTTTGGAATGTATAGTTAGCTGCAAACACATTTGGGATTGTAATTGCAATAACTGAATTTTTTTTATATTTATGTCATAGTATATCAATTGGTCTATAGCTTCCCATAGAATTGGTTCCAATTACTGGGTATTATACCTAATTATAATTCTCCCTCTTATATGCTTATCATGGTTAGAGATCACCTTCCATCATTCCCCTAAAAACCAAAGGTTATTCTTCATTAATTCCATTTTTATTTTGGTTTCAAGTAAACCACCAAAATTAGCTAGCTTGCTTCCGATCAAGTCCCCAAAAACTAGTTGTTTATTTAGGCTATTCAACCCTCGTACATTCCATACTACTAACTTTTTTTTTTCTTGCCAAACCTCTTTCTCATAGATTTCCTACCAACTCCAAGAGAGGTGTCATTATTCTAATTATTTATAGAAGTTTCACCAATTTCTACTGAAGGAGTTCTCCCCACTTCATCTTGCTCATTCTCTTGATCAATTACTGCATGCTTTCCTTTATTAGAATTTTTGTTGTTATCTTGACCTAGTTTTGAAAAGTTGTCTTCTTTTAGTACATTTCTCTTCTCATTGGTTTTCTCATTTTTTTCTATCATTATGGTTTCTTCATTTGGTCCCTTAATCTCTTCATTATTTAACTTGTTCTGTCCTTTCTTCTCTCACTTTGTTTTCTTCTAGATTCTCTTTCTTTCTCCAAACCATCCTTTCTTCTTTAGTCTTAGGTCTCCATTTATATTTTATCCCCATTGGGACCTCCTCTAATTCACCCTTCTTATTCAGCCTCATGATCCTAAGGGAATCTAGTAGTTTCTTAGTGATATCAACATCAATAACAATCCTAGTAAATCCTATCCTACTCATCTTTATTGTGTTTTCATCCATCCTGAATGGTTTCCCAATCTTTCTATCTATGTAGCTCATCCCCTCTGCAAAACAATACTCTAAAGGGACTCTATGAAAATTAACCCATAATGGAATTGTCTCCATTCTATTTTTGTCTATGGTTACCCCTTGGTGCCATTTCTTAAGCAAAATTGGATGTCTTAGGACATGTTATAGCCCTTCTTCTAATACTTTTTGAGCATTCTCATTAATATTGAATTTAAACATAAATAACTCATCTTCATTCACCATAGTAATTACTAAACCCATATTTTCCATGCATTATTAGCCTATTAGTTAACAATAAGAAATGCTAAGCATTTTTCAAGGAAAATATCTACCAGAGAGCTCCATTTTTTTGCTTCAAGTTGAAGCACCTCCAAAAGTACTTGAATGGGTTCATCTCTTATTGATTTAACAAATCTTAATTTGCCCAAGTCTCTAAAATCTCTTATGATGAAGCTTTATGTATTCTTTCTCTTTTTAGGTTCCTTTTAGGTTTCTGATGATTCTTGATGGGATCTTTATTTTCTCTAAGATTATTTCCATCTTAATGAGATAACAAAATTTCTAAAGCCTTGTGATTGTTTTCTAATCTTTTTGGAAGTCTTTTCTTCTTTGTATTTCCTTAATTTTATTTCAATAAACCCTAAAATTTTGACAAATATAAGATAAATATGTAACATATTGATCATATTTTCTTTATAACTACAAGAAGCCTAATTTAAATAGACTTTATTATTACCACAAGTTACTAAAATGATACCATATTGATTCCAATATTAGACTTTTCCCTTTTTTGTTTAACATTTGAAATTCCTTATTTGGAACATTGGTTTAAATTTAGGGGTCAAAAATTGAACCTAATGTATAAAATAAACATATATGAAAAAGATGCTTCGATGTTTAAGAATTTTCACGATCCTTACTGAAAGAAAGTAAAAAAAAAACAATTGTAAAATAACACACAACAGCATTTAGAAGTTTGCTTGAAAAGGCACTTGACCTTTTAATATGAGAGTAAACGCCTTGTTAAGAATAATTCCCTTAGCTCAATTAGTTCATCATTTTAAATGGATGTTAAAACCACTCCTTATTTTTAAAATTTTTGTTTGGCTTAAGGCTAACGGAATGAATTTATTTTATGCTCACTTATTAACATTTTTCTTTCTTTTTGGGATACTGAAAGTGCTTAAAAAGATTTGCTATCTAACTTGATTATATGTACAAATTATAAAAAATGTCATTGTGAAAATCAAATGTCCATTCTCATAATTAAGAAATATAATTGAAATCAATTAATAATCACAAAACTATTTGGCTAAACAAATCAAATCTTAGTAACAATTAAACTCACAATGAATCATCTTGATTAATATTTTCTCAAAGTTAAAATTTTCTCAAAATTGTTTCTATTAAGTTAATTATAACAAAGTGCTTTTCTAGAGATAAATAGAATTCATTAAATAATAGGAAGAATATAGTGTCTTAAAAAGAATGTACAATAATTTATCATATAAAAAATATTTTCCTTTCTTTAGTCTAGATACTAGCTCTTACTGAGATTTGGTTTCCTTCTTGCTTTGGTGTTTCACTTTCCAGCAACTTCTTTTTGTATGCTTCAATTTCAAATAAATTATTGTAGGTAATTCCTAAAGTTAGGATTATTAGTAGCTATTACTAAAGTACTCCAAAAGGTCTAAAATACATTACTCCAAAAGGAAATCTGATACAAAAGTCTATACTAGGTCATCCCTAAAATCAATCCCAACTGACCGACCTGTGTGCCATAACTTCTCCTGCCAACTAGCTCCACACGGCGAGAACAGTCTACCTCTGGAGCTAGAAGTCTACTATCTTTGTCCTGAAAAATATTTGCAATGTTGGATGAGTTTGCGAACTCAGCGAGAAACCATCATCGATGGTTCACTCAACTCATGCATATACAAACAATTCACAGAATATTGCATAGAATCACATTCGGAAATACCACATGCGTTATCATTTCACAAATATAAGGCGTTTCGCCTTTCAAACAGTCCACATTTAATCATTTGTATATGTAATGCACATGTGAAACTTTCCATTTTATTACGGTGTTGTGACCGTGCGCCTGATCTGTCCTAGTAACAGGCACATTATACGGTGAACCTGTGGCTTTGAAATAAGTTGGGCCTGAATGCCCTAATACGGTGAGCTTATGGCTCTGAATTACGTTGGGTTCGAGGCCCTTTTGCGTTGAGCTTTAAGCTCTAAAATACGGTGGCTGCTCCGGTCACAACTGTCATTATCTGAACATACCTTTATGCCTGAATGCATATGTCTCAATTCACAGTGATTACCATTTTACACACAATTTACACTTCGATATCAAGTACTCAATGCTTCGGACACCTATGGTCTGGAACCAATCAAAATCAAAGTACATATAAGCCCTCCATTCATCTCCACATGGCATAAACACATACTTTTAAACACAAAAAGATTGAGGAACCAACTAGGTTACTCACCTGTAACTTCTGAGCTACTGCCTGGAAGTCCCAGCAATATCCGTGGAATGTCGATCCAACGGTGCCTCTATAACAGTTAAATAATTTCTCATTACTATATGCACAATCAGAACAATTCAATGATGCACATGTCTTTATTAAAGATGTACGATGCATGTTCATGACTTTCCGATGCTATATCCCAATTTCGTTATCTTTTGTCCAAATCTAACTTTTCACTCAATTGATCTATATGACTCATTGCATTTCTAAAATTCAGTTCAATCCACCATATCGTGCACCCTAGAATATGCCCAAGAAAACCTATTCATTTGGTCAAATTCACCCATTAAAGACCCCAAGTTAAACTCCAATTATCATCAAACTATCCCTAGGCTGAAATAGGAAACCTTACTCAACTTTTTTTCAATAATTACGATCTTACTAATTTAAATTCAAACTTTCATTCTTCACCTCAATTGTAGACCTCTCTTTCTAGCTAATAACAATTCAAGAATCACCTTAATTGGAGGTCGACACCATTAGCTATGCCCCAAAAACTAAAATACCTCACTTCAGAAAAATTGAGCTCGTCGCGGCAAAAGGGCTCTCGCCGCGACATCAAGGGGGTCACTCGCTGCGGCGTCCAATACGCTCGTCACGGCGAGGATCGACGGGCGAGACGTCGACGAGGACTTAACCACTCGTCGTGACGAGCATGCTCGTCGCAGCGAGTACCTATTTACTCGTCGCGACGAGGCCCTCTTTCAGACGTCGCGACGTGCGGGCTCCTCCTCCTTCTCCGACTAGACTTTTCGTCATTTCTCTCTCTAAAACCAGTAATAACCTACTATCAACTACCCAATCTTTCATATTAAACACCATAAATGCATTTCAACAACAATAAAACAACATTAAAACCAATTTACTTACCAATCAAGCCCTAATTCTTCAAATATCCGAAAACCTCCTCCAAGCCCTAACACCTACAATTCTCTCCCAAAGCCACATATAACATCATCTTCTTGAGGCTTTAAGCTTGGTCTTAAAAACAAGGAAGGAGCAAGCTAGATTCTTGAAGAGAGAATCGAAAACCAACCAAGGAAGAAGAAGCAATCGTGCCCTAGGAGAGAAGAGAAAATGCCTTTCTGCAAATTTCAAAACTTAAGGCTTTTAAAGGTTGATTTTTAAATCTAGGGCTCATAAGCCATAAGTCCTCAAAGTCTTTTAAATTTCAGTCTCTAATTTTCAATGACTTGACATTTTTATTCCTTACATCAAAAATCTAATTTTCCCTTGCCATTGGACAAGTATGCCAGCAATATTAAGTCAATCGGTCCATTACTCGAAAAATTTCAGTTCGGACATTTACTCCCAAATTTTCCAGAAAATTTTCCTATGAGTCGCTATCAACTGACAATCACTCTTAAGACATTCTAATTCAACTATTCAAACCCAATTATTCCATAATTCCCAATAAATCATAATCAAACATAATTATCTCAAATTCACAAATCATATCATAATCACAATTAAATGCCGAAAAATGCCATGAATGCATGTACATATAAATGCATGTGTAAAATGACTTATTCCTCTAAAATTAGAGGCCAAAAGAATGTTCATATCAATAATATGCAATGCAAAATCCTAACCTGTTCCAATTTACCAATATAACCTTTCCCATCGGTGATGGGATGTTACAATTCTCCCCTCCTAATAAAAATTTTGTCCCGAAATTTCATACCTGTCTGATCGAATGGATGAGGATACTGTCTCCTCATATGCTCCTCAATCTCCCAAGTTTCTTCCTCAGAAGAATGGTTCTTCCAAAGGACTTTCACCAGTGGAATAACTTTGCTCCTCAACTGCTTAACCCGTGACCCCACAATCTGAATCGACTCTTCTACATAACTCAAATTGCTAGCCACCTCAATCTCCTGAACCGGAATCACATGGGTCTGGTCTGATCGATATCTCCGGAGTATACTCACATGGAAGACATCGTGCAACTGAGACATCTCACTCGGGAGAGCTAACCTATAGGCCAAAGGTCCTACCCTCTCAAGGATCTCATAAGGACCAATGTACCTAGGGCTCAACTTGCCCTTCTTACCAAATCTCAGTACTCCTCTCCACGGCGACACTCGAAGGAATACTCTGTCTCCCACACTATACTCCATCTCTCTCCGATGCTGATCCACACAACTCTTCTGTCTATCCTGAGCCACCTTAATGCGACTCCGAATCAGTTTTACTTTATCTACAGTATCCTGAATCAGCTCGGGACCCTCAATCGTCCTCACACCCTCTTCATCCTAATACAGAGGCGATCTACACTGTCTTCCATACAAAGCCTCATACGGCGTCATCCCGATGCTGCTATGATAATGATTGTTGTATGCAAACTCAATCAGGGCTAAATACTAATCTCATGCTCCTCTGAACTCCAATACACAAGCCCGAAGCATATCCTCAACAGTTTTAATCATCCTCTCACTCTGCCCATCTGTCTGAGGATGAAAAGCTGTACTGAAGTTCAACCTAGTACCCATAGCAGACTGCAGGCTCTTCCAGAACCTCGAAGTAAATCTAGGATCCCTGTCTGAGACTATAGACACCGGGACCCCATGCAATCTCACTATCTCTATCACATACTTCTGGGCCAACTGATCGAGAGTATTGTTCTCCCTCACTGGCAAAAAGTGGGCCGATTTAGTCAACCGGTCCACTATGACCCAGATAGCATCATGTTGCCTCGGCGTCCTAGGCAGCCCCATAATGAAATCCATAGTAATTCGCTCCCATTTCCACTCCAGAATGGGCAATGAATGCAGTTTCCCCACTGGAGCCTGGTGCTTAGCTTTAACCTGCTGGCACGTCAAACATCTGGAAACGAACTCTGCCACCTGCCTCTTCATGCCAGGCCACCAGAAATGTGGCTTAAGGGTAATATACATCTTGGTAGAACCAGGATGCATAGCATAGGCAGCCATATACGCCTCCTCCAAAATCTCACGTCTCAGATCATCCACATCAGGCACACCCAGTCTCTGACCCATCTATAACATCCCATCTCTCAACTCAAACTTAGAAGTCAGATCAGCTCTTATTCTCTCAATCAGTCTCACCAAAGCAGGATCCTTGTCCTGAACTCGCCTGATCCTGTCATGCAACATCAGCCTAAGCCTTAGAGTAGCAATCAAAGCCCCATACTGATCCAAGAACATTCAGAGCTCTCAACTGAATCAAGCTAGGCAATCTCCCAATCTGTATCTGAGCTGCACTAATGTGAGATCTCCTGCTCAACGCATCTGCCACCACATTAGCCTTCCCTGGATGATACTCAATCGTACAATCATAGTCCTTAAGCAGCTCTATCTATCTCCTCTGTCTCAGATTCAACTCTCTCTGACTCAACAGATACCTCAAACTTTTGTGATCAGTATAAATCTGGAACGTCTCGCCATATAAGTAATGTCTCCAAATCTTCAGGGCAAACACAACTGCAGCTAACTCCAAATTATGCACTGGATAATTCACCTCGTAAGACCTCAACTGTCTCGAGGCATACGCTATCACCCTACCATGCTGCATCAGAACACATCCCAATCCCTGATGCGAAGCATCACTATACACCTCAAATCCTCCAATCCCAGATGGAATACCTAACACCGGTGCAGAAGTCAACCGATGTTTCAGCTCCTCAAAGCTCTCCTGGCACTCCTCGGTCCATCTGAACAGCACATTCTTCCTCAGAAGTTTTTTCAAAGGGGCTGAGATCAGCGAGAACCCCACGACAAACCTTCGGTAATAACCGGCCAATCCTAGGAAACTCCGAACCTCAGATACATTCCTAGGGGCCTCCCAATGTAACACTGCCTCGATCTTGAGAGGATCCACCTGAATACCCTTACCAGTCACAATGTGCCCCAGAAACACCACCTCATCCAGCCAAAATTCACATTTACTGAATTTGGCATACAACTGCTTCTCTCTCATGATCTGCAAAACGATCCTCAGATGCTCAGCGTGCTCCTGTCTACTCCTCGAATACACCAAAATATCATCAATGAATACTATCACAAACTGATCCAGGTAGGGCTAAAAAGCCTTATTCATCAAGGCCATGAAAGTTGTCGGGGCATTAGTCAACCCAAACGGTATCACTAAGAACTCAAAATGCCCATACCTGCTCCTAAAAGCACTCTTAGACACGTCAGCCTCATCTATCTTCAACTGATAATAACCAGATCGCAAATTCAACTTAGTGAACACCTGAGCCCCCTACAACTGATCAAACAAATCATCGATCCTAGGCAGTGGATACTTGTTCTTTACTGTCACCTGATTCAACTGCCTATAGTCGATGCACAGTCTCAAAGTCCCATCCTTCTTCTTCACAAACAAAACTGGAGCTCCCCAAAGCGAAACACTAGGCCTGATAAACCCCTTATCCAGAAGCTCCTGTAGCTGAGCCTTAAGCTCCCTCAGTTCTACCGATGCCATCCTATATGGAGGTATGGATATAGGAGTGGTACCTGGGACGAGGTCAATCGAGAACTCCGTCTCCCGATCTGGTGGTAAACCCGATAACTCCTCAGGAAACACATCTGGAAATTCCCTGATCACAGGAATATCCTGCAACCTCTGCTCAACTCTGGTATCAACCACATGGGCCAGATAGGCCTCACAACCTCCCTGCATCAACCTCAGGGCACTCAGAAAAGAAATCATACGGGCTGGCACTGCCTGACTAACTCTTTGAAAAACTGCTCTAGGCTGACCAGGAGACTCTAACATGACCTCCTTGGTATAGCATTCCATAACCGCCCTATGTGCAGTAATCCAATCCATCCCCAAAATCACGTCTATCTCTCGCAGAGGCAAAACTATCAAGTCTGCACTCAAAACTGCTCGATCAATCTGAATCGAGCACCCCTTGCAGACCTCTCCCAAAACAATCGTACTACCTAGAGGTGTACTCACCTCTAGCCCATACTGCAATCTCTCCCTATCCCCATGCAGTCTACATGCCAAATGCGGTGCAATAAAAGAATGCGTGGATCCAGGATCCAGCAATGCATATGCCTCAAAGCCAAAAATCAGAAGCATACCAGCCACGACATCTGGGGAATCCTGAGCCTCCTGCCGAGTTATGGCATAGACTCTAGCCTGGGACTGCTGTCGGCGGCCCAGTCCCTCCGTCCTCACAACGGACCCCTCAACTCTGCCACGGCCTCTCAGTCCAGATCCACCACCACGGCTCTGCTACACAGTGGTGTTGCTACTTGATCGTCCAGTCATAGCAGACTGAACTCCCAATGTAGCGGGACAATCCTGAATCTGATGATCCATGAAACCACAACTTAAACAGGCTCCAGTCAATCTCCAGTACTCCCCCCGGTGCCTCTTGTCATAATGCTCACAGACCGGAGGAATCTGCCCTGAACCTCTACCACTGCCACTGCCAGTCTGCACAAATCTCCCCCTTTGACCAAATCCAGACTGCAGAGATCCTCCTGAAGACCTGAAGGTCCTGCTCTGGAGCCTGCTAAAACTCCTACCAGAGCTGCCCTGACTGTCACTCAATCTCCTATCCCTGGATCCCTGACCAGTCTCAGCCTGACTCTGTCTTAGCAGCTACTCAACTCGAACTACAGCAGCCCTCAGCTCAACAAACGTGCCCATGTCAGATCGGGCCAACCTGGTACGGATTTCTAGATTGAGTCCACCCTCAAATCTCTGGCACCTATCAGCCTCAGTAGAAATCAGAACAGTAGCATACCCCATGAGCTCGTTAAGCTTAATCTCGTACTCTGCCACTGTCATCGCACCCTGCCTCAGCTCTAGAAACTCCTACATCTCATCTCCAAATAAACCTTGGGCATATAGTTGTCTCTAAATGCCCTCAGAAAATCCTCCCATAACAATAAACAAGGCCTGGTGGTGCTGTCCGGGACAGTCTTCCACCACTGATAAACTGGGCCCTGTAGGAGAGATACTGCATAGTCAAATCTCTCCTCTGCATCGCAATCCATCTGGTCGAAGACTCGCTCGATCCTCTCCACCATCCTCGGCCTCAGCAGGTGCATCTTTGCTATAAAGTCTCTGACCCCGCCATTTACAGTCATCATACCTCCTCTCTCGTCTCGCGGGAACCCTAGGAGGCAGCTCCTCAAATCGAGGCACTAAAGACTCCCTACTAGCTCCGACTGATCCATGGTCAGCTGGTTGATCTACCTGATCACCAAAAACGGATGACCTATAACAAACAAGATTTTTGATCAATTTCTGCTTTCCTCACTGAAATTCAAGCCTAAATGTAGCGCCCCCTTACCGCAGGGTACGCACCGGGACGTCCATGGGTCATTCCGACGCATATCCTACAATAAGGGAGAGCTACGAACAACCGGTCACTACAATACTCTCATGGCATCGCATTCATTAAACCACAATATAAAATTCATTATATTTTAAAACCAAGGTACATTCTCATTTCATATCATCAGCAGAAATATAGACAAGTCTATCAGTTTTCCACGGTTTAAAATACATTACTCCAAAAGGAAATTTGATACAAAAGTCTATACTAGGTCATCCCCAAAATCAATCACAGCTGACCGACCTATGTTCCATAACTTCTCCTGCCAACTAGCTCCACGCGGCGGGAACAGTCTATCTCTGGAGCTAGGAGTCTACTATCTCTGTCCTGAAAAATATTTGTAATATTGGATGAGTTTGCGAACTCAGCGAGAAACCATCATCGATGGTTCAATTAACTCATGCATATACAAATAATTCATAGAATATTGCATAGAATCACATTCGAAAATACCACATGCGTTATCATTTCACAAATATAAGGCGTTTCGCCTTTCAAACAGTCCACATTTAATCATTTGTATATGTAATGCACATGTAACACTTTCTATTTTATTACGGTGTTGTGACCGTGCGCCTGATCTGTCCCAGTAATGGGCACATTATACGGTGAGCCTGTGGCTCTGAAATACGTTGGGCCTGAATGCCCTAATACGGTGAGCCTGTGGCTCTGAATTATGTTAGGCTCGAGGCCCTGTTGCGTTGAGCTTTAAGCTCTGAAATACGGTGGCTGCTCTAGTCACAATTGTCATTATCCGAACATGCCTTTATGCGTGAATGCATATGTCTCAATTCATAGTGATTACCATTTTACACACAATTTACACTTCGATATCAAGTACTCAATGCTTCGGACACCTATGGTCCGGAACCAATCAAAATCAAAGTACACATAAGCCCTCCATTCATCTCCACATGGCATAAACGCATACTTTTAAACACACAAAGATTGAGGAACCAACTAGGTTACTCACCTGTAACTTCCGAGCTACTGCCTGGAAGTCCCAGCAATATCCGTGGAATGTCGATCCAACAGTGCCTCTATAATAGTTAAATAATTTCTCATTACTATATGCACAATCAGAACAATTCAATGATGCACATGTCTTTATTAAAAGATGTACGATGCATGTTCATGACTTTCCGGCGCTATATCCCAATTTCGCTATCTTTTGTCCAAATCTAACTTTTCACTCAATTGATCTATAATGACTCATTGCATTTCTAAAATTCAGTTCAATCCACCATATCATGCACCCTAGAATACTCCCAAGAAAACCTATTCATTTAGTCAAATTCATCCATTGAAGACCCCAAGTTAAACTCCAATTATCATGAAACTATCCCTAGGCTGAAATAGGAAACCTTACTCAACTTTCTTTCAATAATTACGATCTTACTAATTTAAATTCAAACTTTCATTCTTCACCTCAATTATAGACCTCTCTTTCTAGCTAATAACAATTCAAGAATCATCTCAATTGGAGGTCTACACCATTAGCTATGCCCCAAAAACTAAAATACCTCACTTCAGAAAAATGGAGCTCGTCGCGGCAAAAGGGCTCTCGCCGCGGCATGAAGGGGGTCGCTCGTCGCGGCGTCCAATACGCTCGTCGCGGTGAGGATTGACGGGCTCGCCGCGACGTCTTGCCCTGCCCGTCGCGAAGAGGACTTAACCACTCGTCGCGACGAGCGCGCTCGTTGCGGCGAGTACCTATTTACTCGTCACGACGAGGCCCTCTCTCAGACGTCGCGACGTGCGGGCTCCTCCGCCTTCTCCGACTAGACTTTTTGCCATTTCTCTCTCTAAAACTAGTAATAACCCACTCTCAACTACCCAATCTTTCATATTAAACACCATAAATGCATTTCAACAACAATAAAACAATATTAAAATCAATTTACTTACCAATCAAGCCCTAAATCTTCAAATCTCCGAAAACCTCCTCCAAGCCCTAACACCTACGATTCTCTCCCAAAGCCACAGATAACATCATCTTCTTGAGGCTTTAAGCTTGGTCTTAACAACAAGGAAGGAGCAAGCTAGAATCTTGAAGAGAGAATCGAAAACCAACCAAGGAAGAAGAAGCAATCGTGCCCTAGGAGAGAAGAGAAAATGCCTTTCTGCAAATTTCAAAACTTAAGGCTTTTAAAGGTTGATTTTTAAATCTAGGGCTTATAAGCCATAAGTCCTCAAATTCTTTTAAATTTCAGTCTCTAATTTCCAATGGCTTGACATTTTTATTCCTTACATCAAAAATCTAATTTTCCCTTGCCATTGGACAAGTATGCCAGCAATATTAAGTCAATCGATTCGTTACTCGGAAAATTTCGGTCCGGACATTTACTCCCAAATTTCCCAGAAAATTTTCCTATGAGTCGCTATCAACTGACAATCACTCTTAAGACATTCTAATTCAACTATTCAAACCCAATTATTCCATAATTCCCAATAAATCATAATCAAATATAATTATCTCAAATTCACAAATCATATCATAATCACAATTAAATGCCGGAAAATGCCATGAATGCATGTACATATAAATGCATGTGTAAAATGACTTATTCCTCTAAAATTAGAGGCCAAAATAATGTTCATGTCAATAATATGCAATGCAAAATCCTAACCCGTCCTAATTTACCAATATAACATTTCCCATCGGTGATGGGATGTTACATATTTGCAGGCTTTTGGATCAATATTGACGTTGGAAATCCTCTTGTAGCCGTTGAAGATCTCTTATGAACGTTGAAAAAGATTTTCTTCCCGTTTTAGAATCATTTGCTGTGCTGCTAGTCGACTGGAAGAATTGATAGTCGACTGGTCGACTTGTGCTAGTCGACTGGAACCAGTATTAGTCGACTGGAATAAACATTTTTGCTGATTATAGTCGACTGGAAATGTTTGTAGTCGACTGGAACTTACGAAAATAATCTCCGCTCTTCGAATAGTCGACTGGAATGATTATAGTCGACTGGAAATGTTTGTAGTCGACTGGAATGAGCCCCACTTTTTAGATATGTTAATTTTCAGTCTACTGGAATCGTTTGTAGTCGACAGGAATTTCTCCAACGGATAAATTTACAGATAATCTTCGATCTTTCAATATCTCCATCCATAATCTTCACTAAGATTATCCTTTGCACGTTGTCTATCTTCTCTTGATCACAGAAGATTATTACTGACTTGATTTCTTGATATTTTATCTCTTTGACATTTGTACATTGAATTTTGAACATCTATCTCTTTCATCCTTGGAAATTATCACTTGAAATTGCATTGGTCCTTTAATTAAAAATCCTGAAATAATTTTCTTAACCAATTCTATATATTTTATAATTATCAAAACATAAAGGGATTCGTATTTGTCAACCACCATTGGTCCAACATAAGTAATCACTAATTCCACTTCAACAATAGAATTTTGGTGTTTTATGATCCTACTAAGATCTTGGTTTCTACTGTAGGAAAATTCCGGGGTAGGCATCACATGCCCACGGTGCGGAATTTAAAATTTTGAGTCCCGGGACATTCCTGAAAGCCAGGATCCATGTGTATGTACAAACAATCAAACCATAACGACCAAAGGAGACCGTCTCTAACGGATCCACGCAGAGGTCGAAAACCTAACCGGACAAACTCTTTTGACCCGGAATAGCTAGACTAAAGAAAAGAGTGCTAGCTCTTACCTTAGCCTTGGAGAGCAAGTGAGATGATCTTGGTGGAGCCTTGGAGAAGTAGAAGCAATCTTGAGATTAAGAGAGGAAGAAGATGAAAATCACCTTTTCAAAGCTTAACCATTAAGCTCTTCGACTCTTCCTTAAAACCACCGTATATGCTCATTCTCTTAACCTTCATATATGTCTTTTAGCTTATTAAAAGTCATAAAAGGCTTGGTGGATGCTCATCCACGTAAATGGCATAAAAATGCCTTAAAATGCTAAATAATGATTAAGTTTGACTTTTCAAACTTACTTTTTCTTCTCCATTAGGTTCTTCCACGAAATTCAACATATATATATATATAATTAATTAATTATTTACTTAATTAATTAATATATATAATTATTGAAGTGGTCGATCAAGCGAGTCGGTCCTATCGACCTCAGGGCCCTCACGCAAGCGAAAAATCGCGGAAATGGTTTTCAAGAATGTCGATGTCGCGATCTCATCGAGACATATCCCAATCTCATCGGGATCTATTTAATCCTATTGCTCTCCGATATCGGATCTCCGTCAAAACTATTTCTGATTCTCCGAGTCACTCTTATCGTGTGACCCATTAGGTTCCGGTTATGTTGGCCTACTTAGATTAACACTTAATCTGAGCAAGTCATGAGCGGTATCTAGAACACATCATGACCCCCAATTGACCGGAAAGTAATTGGTTTGACTAATGAAACCATATCACGAACCCTTCCATAGACAATTACCGTGCAATTCGTCCTTTCACCATCTTTGTACCCACTTGGTTTGAGTATGGGCAATGTGTCAACTCTTACTAGACCGATCGGATCAAATCTAGTCCAAGTGTAATCAGTTCTCGTTCTAGGACTCATTACTTTATATGTCCATGAAGACCATCTTCATGGCATATGTATCTTTCGACGCCGAGACTTCAAAGTAATGATCCCGATAAGAGGCCATGGGTATCTCTTCCGCTATCACGTAGTGGTGAATCCTCTATTGGCTACTCAATTACCTTGAATACCTCAAGTTGCACCCAATCACCACCCTATGAGCGACCTCAAAAAGGCAACAAGGAATGGAGTCAAAGTACGAATCAAGACTCAAGATATCCTCGAGTACCTCAAGTCTAAGGATACTTGCACCATTGCTATGATGAGATTATCACTGACATTAGAATAGGACATCCATGTGATGATCTCATAGCAGGTCATCCAATGTACTTACTACCACTAGTAAGCATCCACATGTCAAATCTAAATATCTCAATATTTACGGTTTTACGAGATCCACCGCTGATCCAATCAAGGAGTTTGACATGTGTTAGTCTATCCGGATTAATGATGTCGGTCTCATTAATCCTATGACTAGGATAATTTGAATCTTGACATAATTGCACATGATAGGAATCTCAATAGTATGATCACATCATAATTTCCTTCATGCTATGTCATGTATCGTGGACTTCATTAATTTGATTAAAGATCATTATCAATTCATAATAAAATGAATATCAAATAAATGAAATATGCCTTGCTTTATTTATTCATAAAGTCCGTATACGACTATGAACAAAATGCGCTAAAGGGATTGCCTTTGGCACTACTCTAACAATCTCCCACTTGACCTAAAGCCAATCGCCTTGGTATCTAATACCATAAGCGAGTACATGAGAATCAAAATTCTTACGTGGCAATGGCTTTGTCAGCGGATCGACAATGTTGTGCTCTGTAGAATTCTCTCTATCGTGACATCACCTCGAGCAATGATCTCCGAATCAAATGGTATCGGTGAGTACGTGTTTGGATCGTGATGAGACCTTGGTTCCTTTACTGCAAGAATAGCTCCATTGTTGTCACAATACAACCGTATGGGTCCATCACGATAGGAACCACACCAAGTTCGAAATGAACTTCTTGATCCAAACCGCTTCCTTTCTTTGCATCCGATCTTTGCAATGTACTCTGCCTCGATCGTTGAATCGTGATCGTCTCTGTTTGGAACTCTTCCAACCGACGCTCCGCCATTAAGTGTGAAAACATAACCTGATTGGGACTTGGAGTCGTCCTTATCAGATTGAAAATCGCATCTGATGCCGCTCACTGGAGATTTCCATCTCCAAATATCAAGAAAACATCCTTAGTTCTTCGCAAGTACTTTAGGATATTCTTCACGACCACCCAAAGACCTTCACGGGATCCGATTGGTATCTCGCCGTAACACTTAGAGCATATGATACATCGGGTCTCGTACATAGCATTGCGTACATAATAGATCCTACTGCAGACGCATACGGGATCATATTCATACGCATCCTCTCATCCTGTGTCTTAGGACACATGGACTTCGAGAGTGTTATCCCATGAGTAATGGGAAGAAACCCTCTCTTGGATTGCTCCATGCTAAACCTCTTTAGCACCTTGTCTATGTACGTTGACTGTGAAAGACCAAGCAACCTCTTCGATCTATCTCTATAGATCTTTATCCCAAGGATATAAGTTGCTTCTCCAAGGTCTTTCATGGCAAATTGTTTGGACAACCAAATTTTTTGATTGCGAAGATTGAGACATCGTTTCCTAGCAATAATATGTCATCTACATATAATACAAGGAATACGATCGCAGCCCATTAACCTTCTTGTACACGGTGTTCATCCGGATTTTGTGAGAAACCAAACTCTTTGATTGTCTCATCAAAACGGATATTCCAACTCTGGATGCTTGCTTCAATCCATAAATGGATTTACGAAGCTTGAATACCTTTTCGCCATCACGGTGAAATGAAGCCCTCGAGTTGTGTCATGTACACATCCTCGGCCGATTTCCATTCAGAAAGTCGTCTTCACATCCATTTGCCATATCTCATAATCATAATGAGCGGCAATGGCTAGGAGTATCTAATGGATTTAAGCATTGCTCTTTGATGAAGGTCTCGTCATAGTCAACTCCTTGTCTTTGACGAAAGCCTTTAGCCACAAGCCTCGCTTTATGGGTAATCACATTACCATCCATGTCGGTTTTCTTCTTGAAAAGCCATTTGCACCTATAGGTTTTATCCTTCAGTGCATCAACCAAAGTCCATACTTGGTTTTCATACATGGAATCCATTTGATTTCATGGCACGAAGCCATTTTTCGGACTCAACTCTTGGTAACCTCTTCATAGGTGGTAGGCTCATCATCCTCTATGAGCAATCGTCATTCTGTTCACTCACGAAATCCATATCTCTCGAACAAGGCGTATCTCTTGACCTACAAATTTCGTGTGTAGTAGAAGGTTGAATCACACCTCATCATGTGAGTTATAGTTTCGAGTTCGAGGCGATTGATCCGCGTCGTCAGAGCATCTTGAACTTCTTGAAGTTCAACTTCTCTCACCGTCCTCTTTAAAAGAAACTCTTTCTAAAGAAGACAGCATGCATCAAACAAACACCTTTTGTTTCTCAAGTAAGTAAATTGATATCCTCTTGTTTCTTTAGGATATCCTACGAACAAACACTTGTCGATTTTGCTTCGCTTATCTTATCGTGTCCGCTTCACATAAGCAAGACAGCCCCATACTTTCAAATAAGAAAGATAAGGTTTCTTGTTAGTCCACATCTCATATGGAGTAACATCAAGCTGTCTTTGATGGAACTCTGTTTAACAAGTAAGCAGTTGTCTCGAGGCATACCCCAAAAGGATTTTGGCAATTGTGCAAAGCCCATCATAGATCGAACCATGTCCAACAAGGTTCGATTTCTCCTTCTGCCACACCATTATCTTTGTGGTGTGTAAGGAGGGTCCATCGAGATAAAATTCCATTATCTCTCGAGATAATCCAAAACTCTTGGTCTAAGTATTCACCACCACGATCGGATCGTAATGTTTTGATACTTTTCCCAAGTTGGTTTTCTACTTCATTTCTGAATTGTTTGAACTTTTCAAGCGCTTGATTTGTATCTCATCGAATCTGGTACCCATATCGAGAATAATCATCGATAAAGGTAATGAAGTAACGACAACCACTTCTGGCATGGATGGACATCGGACCACATACATCTGAATATATTAGGTCTAATAATTCATTAACATTCACCATTTCCTTAAAGGTAACTTAGTCATCTTGCCTAATAAACAAGATTCACATGTGTCATAAGATTCATAATCGAATGACCATAAACTTCCACTCTTGTGGAGCTTAGCGATGCGTCTCTCATTTATATGGCCAAGGCGACAATGTCATAAGTAAGTTGATTTTAAATTATCTCTTTTATGTCTTTTAGCGTCATTGACATTCATAACTGGATGTGACATATCTAATATGTAAATTCCATTGCATAATGTACCAGTACCATAAAGCATTCCATTTGAGCTAATAGAACAACCATTGTTACCAAAAGACAAATGGAAACCAGCTCTATTTAAACAAGAAACAGACAATATGTTCTTTGTTAACACGGGTACAAAATAACAATCATCCAAGTTAAGTACAAGCCCACTGGGGAGTGTTAAAACATAAGTCCCTACGGCTAATGCAGCAACTCTTGCTCCATTGCCAACACGCAGTCCATTTCTCCTTTATGAGTCGCTTTTCGTCCCACGAGGCCCCGTGCATATCATTGCATATGTGAGCCACAACCGGTATCTAATACCCATATGTTATGATCAGAAACAGTATTAACCTCAATGACAAACATACCTGAAGAAGTCGAGGCATCTGATGCCTTCTTCTGCTTCAGTTCTTCCAGATAGATTTTGCGATTCGCCTCCAATGACCGGTCTTACCGAATGGAAGCGGTACCTTTTAGTGCGATCTCTTTGGTCTTCTTCTTGCCTTTCACTGCACTTCCTTTCGACTTCGAGCCTTTTCTTCTTCTGTTTCTCTTCTTGGAACCAGAGGAAGAAGAATCCACCAATAACAACGCTTGCTATCTTGCTTGACAAATTGTTACTCATTGCTTGAGCAGATTGATCAGCTCGGAAATTGTGGTGGATATTTGGTTCATTCGATAGTTCAACACAAACTGTGAATAACTATCTGACAAACCAACAAGAATTAATTCTATACTTAACTCAGAATCCATCACAAAACCTAAGACGGCCAACCTCTCAATATAGCCATTCATCTTCAATGCATATTGCACTGCAGATGAACCAGGAGTCATCTTCGTTGTAAAGAGCAACCTTGAGGTCTCGAACCGTTCGGACCGTGCTTGCTCATCAAACAACTCTCTAAGATGAAACACTATCGTGTGAGCATCCATAGACTCGTGCTGCTTCTGCAGCTCAGGTGACATCGATGCAAGCATAATGCAAGTGGCTATGTCACTGTCTTTTAGATGCTTACGATATGCCTTCTGATCATCATCAGAAGTTCCTTCAGGAAGTGGATCCGGAAGCGAAAAATCAAGGATATATCCTAAATCCTCAGATCTGAGAACAATTCTCAGATTTCGCAGTCAATCAACAAAATTTGGTCCGGTTAATTTGTTTGAGTCCATTAGAGCGCGAAGATTCACACTAGTCGACATCTTCAACCAACCTAAACATAGAGAGAGAGAGAAAGTTAGAATAGAATTAAATGTATGCTCATAAGGACTTAAATGACATACATATGGCTCCCACTAGTTTCAATAGAATCCATAACCCTCATCATGAATCCAAAAAACAAAATGGCACAATGACCTAGTGGGTCGATATCCGACATTGCTAAGAATGACCTTGAGGTTAGCTCAACAAGTCACCTTAGGTCAATCGGTAGGTATCGGTCATACCAATTGCATCTCTAATGCAACTATCGCCAATCTTATCAACAGTTGATGTATGCACATACATTGGGTTATCAACACGATGCGTGTACATCGATGTACACTACCCAATTCGCCTCTGTCCACGTTGACCTTGAGGTTAGCTCAACAAATCAACGCTTCTAGGAAAACCGACCCATTAATCCGAAAATCTTATTTTCATGGTTTGAACATATTCAGTATAGAGTGAGCTTGAGGTTAGCTCAACAACCCAACCCTATAAGAACTCGGTTCTTGCCATATTAATGGAAGCGTTAGTTTTCATATTTTAAGTTGAGGATTTTAGGTCTCATCTAATTAATCTCATCCAAGGATCATAGTCACCATGACTATATGGTGCGATTTAGGGCATTGCATCAATCACATTGAATTCATACCAAAATCACCCATCATCCCACTAGGCATGATATAAGTCGACTTGTATATGTATAAGTCGACTTATGGCTCTCTATAAATCGACTTATGCATGTGTAAGTCGACTTGTGTAATCAGCATGAACAAGTCGACTTGTACCATTGTGTAAGTCGACTTATTAATCTATATGCACCAAACAAGTCGAGTTATGAACATATAAGTCGACTTGTTCATTAATGCATTTGGAATTGCTATCTAATCGGCTAATTCTCAATCCGTGCATTTCCAATTCACAATACCATATACCAAGTATATTATCCTTTATATTAATGTGCTAATGAAACATTTTCATCAAATCATGCTTGCCAAATAGTCATACTATATGAGAAAAACTTGAAACCGATTAATCCACCATTAATCACTAGATTTCTACATAATTCAAGGACACCAAATAATCATGCTAAGTATCTCTAGGTAGGCTACACGTTATCAAGATTACTTTGGCACTTGTCACAAAATTGTGACGGCCAAAATAACCAAGATAACGGAATAAGCTAACGAGACGCTAAAGTGACCTATTTGACATCCAAAAACTATTAGAAACCAAATTTCAAGAATCTCATTTTGGGATGCATGCCATATCAATATAACACATTTTTAATCACTATAAAAATGATTCAAGGCATTGGAACTGAAAATAACACAAGCAATCATTTCAAACAAAACAGCCCCAGCATGTTTCTCAAAACTGCCAAGCTCTGCCTTTTGCTCAAAATGATAATTGAAATACTTTCAATAAATTCTGAGAAAATTACAAAGGTTAAAACATGTTCCCAACATGCTCCATGAATTTTTCCAGGATTTATTTCCCACAAAAACTCATTGAACCTCAGCAATCTAGTCGAACCAGAATCTGTGTTCTCCAACACAAACATTCCCAACAGCACACAAGAAATTCGGAAATAAATAGTAAATCACCTTGAAAACAATTTTCCATCCACAGAGACATTCACAAACATCTTAGGGACATGTCGGTGAAAACCAATCCGAAAAACAATTTTTCTAGAATTGCTTCTCGAATTTACAAGCATACCTGTTTCAGAAACGTTCAACAAGACAACATCCGAAACTTAGGGAATTAAATTAGCAAAACCATATCAATCGACATCGATAAATTTTTTTCTTTTATAGACACATTCAGCAACATCTTATGAGCAAGTCTATGGCAGAAAATTTCGAAAACCCTAAGTCTACACTGGTTCGAAATTGCACAGAAGCAGCATGCTACACAGCTCAATTCACAATGGAATTCCGACCTAGTTATCATTTCGACTGAATATACAACACAAGTGGCTCTGATACCACTGTAGGAAAATCCCGGGGTAGGCATCACATGCCCACGGTGCGGAATTTAAAATTTTAAGTCCCGGGACATTCTCGAAAGCCAGGATCCATGTGTATGTACAAACAATCAAACCATAACGACCAAAGGAGACCGTCTCTAACGGTATCCACGCAGAGGTCGGAAAACCTAACCGGGACAAACTCTTTTGACCCGGGAATAGCTAGACTAAAGAAAAGAGTGCTAGCTCTTACCTTAGCCTTGGAGAGAAAGTGAGATGATCTTGGTGGAGCCTTGGAGAAGTAGAAGCAATCTTGAGATTAAGAGAGGAAGAAGATGAAAATCACCTTTTCAAAGCTTAACCATTAAGCTCTTCGACTCTTCCCTTAAAACCACCGTATATGCTCATTCTCTTAACCTTCATATATGTCTTTTAGCTTATTAAAAGTCATAGAAAGGCTTGTGGATGCTCATCCACGTAAATGGCATAAAATGCCTTAAAATGCTAAATAATGATTAAGTTTGACTTTTCAAACTTACTTTTCTTCTCCATTAGGTTCTTCCACGAAATTCAACATATATATATATAATTAATTAATTATTTACTTAATTAATTAATATATATAATTGCTGAAGTGGTCCATCAAACTGGGTCGGTCCTACCGCCTATCATTCCCACCATATAAAAATCGCCGGAAGCGGTTTCAACGAATGTCGATGTCGCGATCTCATCGGACATATCTCAATCTCATCGGATCCATTTAATCCTATTGCTCTCCGGATATCGGATCTCATCGAAACTATTTTACGATTCTCCGAGTCACTCTTATCGTGTGACCCATTAGGTTCCGGTTATGTTGGCCACTTAGATTAACACTTAATCTGAGCAAGTCATGAGCGGTATCTAGCAACACATCATGACCCCAATTGACCGGAAAGTAATTGGTTTGACTAATGAAACCATATCACGAACCCTTCCATAGACAATTCTGTGCAATTAGTCCTTTCACCATGTTGTACCCACTTGGTTTGAGTATGGGCAATGTGTCAACTCTTACTAGACCGATCGATCAAATCTAGTCCAAGTGTAATCAGTTCTCGTCCTAGGACTCATTACTTTATATGTCCATGAAGACCATCTTCATGACATATGTATCTCGGCGCCGAGACTTCAAAGTAATGATCCCGATAAGAGGCCGGGTATCTCTTCCGCTATCACGAAGTGGTGAATCCTCTATTGGCTACTCAATTACCTTCGAATACCTCAAGTTGCACCCAATCACCACCCTATGAGCGCACCTCTAAAAGGCAACAAGGAATGGAGTCAAAGTGTAATCATCGACTCCAAGATATCCTTGAGTACCTCGAGTCGAAGGATACTTGCACCATTGCTATGATGAGATTATCAACGACATTTGTATAGGACATCCATGTGATGATCTCATAGCAGTCATCCAATGTACTTACTACCACTAGTAAGCATCCACATGTCAAATCTAAATATCTCAATATTTACGGTTTACGAGATCCACCGCTTGATCCAATCAAGGAGTTTGGCATGTTAGTCTGTCCGGATTAATGATGTCCACCTCATTAATCCTATGACTAGGATAATTTGATCTTGACATAATTGCACATGATAGGAATCTCAATAGTATGATCACATCATAATTTCCTTCATGCTATGTCATGTATCAGGGACTTCATTAATTTGATTAAAGATCATTATCAATTCATAATAAAATGAATATCAAATAAATAAAATATGCCTTGCTTTATTTATTCATAAAGTCTGTACATGACTATGAATAAAATGCGCTAAAGGGGATTGCCTTTAGGGCACTACTCTAACATCTACCACACCCAATTTTTTTATTAATCAAATAACCTCCAAGTAACCATCATGTCTTATATATCCAAGTTGCATGTAATAATAGTCTATACTTACAACAACTCTTTGTTAAGGTAAAAAATCTTGTCAAACATTTCTAGCATTGAGACCACTACTAGCATTCCTTACGCTGTGTATGGTTGCTGTCTCTTGTATGGGGAGACAGAACGGAACAAAAATTTAGAAACAAAACATAACAAAAATTAGAGACAGTGAGGTGTTTGGTTGTGATGGACAAAATAGAAAAAACTATCTCTATTCTGATGACAGAAATGTGTTTGGTTGTGATGGACATAATAGAAAAAAATGTCTCCATTCCGATGACAGAAATGTGTTTGGTTGCAATGAACAGAACAGAAAAATTGTGTCAATGACGAAAATACCCCTGCTCCTTAACATGATTAGAAATATGTAATTCTTTGATAATTTTATAACGAATGATTTGTATTACTAAAAAAGTTAACAAATAATAATAATAATAATAATAATAACAACAAAATTAATAATAATAATGATAATAATAAGATAATTAATTTCATATAATAAAAATAATAATAAAAGACAATAAAATGAAATAAATAATAATAATAATAAGTACAAAATGTATAATAATAATAAATTTTAATAATAAGAAATACAAAATTTATAATAATAATAGTAATAACTATTAGAGTAGTGCCCTAAAGGCAATCGCCTTTAGCGCATTTTGTACAATGTCAGTACATACTTTATGAATAAATAAAGAAAGGCATATTTCATTAATTTGATGTTCATTATTTATGAGTGGATATTGATCTATAAGCAAATTAATGAAGTCCTTGATATATGACATAGCATGAAGGAAATTATGATGTGATCATACCACTGAGATTCCTATCATGTGCAATTATGTCAAGATTTAAATTATCCTAGTCATAGGATTATCGAGACCGGACATCTAGAATCCGGAAAGACTAGCACATCTCAAGCTCCTTGATTTGGTCAAGGATCTCAAAACTGTAAATATGAGATATTTAGGGTTGAGATGTGGATGCTTACTTGAGGTAGTAAGTACATTGATGACTGCTATGAGATCATCACATGGATGTCCTATTCTAATGTCGGTGATAATCTCATCATAGCAATGGTGCAAGTATCCTTAGACTTGAGGTGCTCAAGGATATCTTGATATCTTGATTACGTGCTTTGACTCCATTCCTTGTTGTCTTACGAGAGGTCGCTCATAGGGTGGTGATTGGAGTGCGACTTGAGGTATTCAAGATAATCGAGTAGCCAATAGAGGATTCACCACTTCTGTGATAGCAGAAGATGATACCCATGGCCTCTTGTCAGGGTCATTACTTGGAAATCTCTGATCAGAGTACATATGTCATGAAGAGTGTCTTCATTGACATATTTAGTAATGAGTCCCAGGACAAGAATTGAAATCACTTGGACTAGATTTGACGTAGTCAGTCTAGTAAGAGTTGACACTTTGCCCATACTCATAACCAAGTGGGGTATAGCATGGTGAAAGGACGAATTGCACGGTAATTGTCTATGGAAAGGTTCGTGATATGATTCATGATGAATATAGGTTCATTCGCCAAACCAATTACTTTCCGGTCAATTGGGGGTCATGATGTGTTGCTAGATACCGCTCATGACTTGCTTGGATTAAGTGTTGATCTAAGTGGCCAACATAATCGGGAACCTAATGGGTCACACGCATAAGAGTGATTTGGAGAATTCGTAAAATAGTTTTGGACAGAGTTCCAATATATGGAGAGCAATCGGATTAAATGGATCCCGATGAGATCGAGATATATCCCGATGAGATCGCGACATCAACATTGCTGAGACAGGTCTCCGGTGATTTTTTCCTACCGGGACCCAGAAGGACCGACCCCAGTGTGACTGGACCACTTCAGCATTTATATATATATCTTATTAATTAAGTAATTATAATATATATATATATATATATATATATATATATGTCATTTATGTGGAGAAGAGGAGAAGCCTCATCATTTTAACTTTTTATATATATATATATATATATATAAGGCTAACGTGGATGGCCAAAAGAAGCTTTTTCTTTTGCCTTGTCATGTTTATATTAAATGACTAAAGACAAAAGAAGTGTGTGTGTCGTTGGTTTAAGGAAGGAAGAAAGGATTTTGAGAAAATCCTAAGCATTCTTCATCCTCTCCATCGATTTCAAGCTCATCTCTTCTCCAAGCATCTTCTTCTTCACCATCTTTTCCAAGCTCTCCAAGGAAAAAGGTAAGAGCTAGCACTCTTTAATTTGTTCTAGCTATTCCCGGGTCAAAGGGTTTGTCCCGGTTAGGTTCTCCGATCTCTGCGTGGATACCGTTAGAGACGGTCTCCTTTGGTCGTTTTGGTTTGACTTTGTTATATAATCACATGGATCCTGGCTTTCGGGAAGGTCCCGGAATTAAAAATTTTGTTTTCTGCACCGTGGGCATGTGATACTCACACCGGGATTTTCCTATAGTGGTATCAGAGCCACTTGTATCATATATAACGAAGAAATCATGACTAGGTCGGAGTTGCCTATTGCTTGTGACGATGATGCATGTTGTAAATGTCAAATTCGAAATCAGTATAGAGATATTGTTTTTCGAAATTTTCTTGCTCAGATATACTCATAAGATGTTGTTGAATATGTCTGTGGAAGACCAGAATTTATCAATGTGATTTGATATAGTTTTGCTAATTTATTCCCTAATGTTCTGGTTGTTGTGTTTGTGCACATTCAATGACAAGGCATGCTTGTAAATTTGAGAATAAATTGTATAAATTTTTTTTTCAGATTTTATTTCACTGACATGTCTCTAAGATATTTATGAATGTCTATGAGGATGGAAAAATGTTTTCGAGGTGATTTACTATTTATTTAAGAATTTATTGTGTGTTACTGGGAATAACTGTGTTGAGGAACACAGATTCTACATTGGTTTTGTTGCTGAGGTTGGATAATTTTTTTTGGAAATAAATCATGAAAATTTTCATGGAGCATTTTGTGAACATGTTGTAACCTCTGTAATTTTTTCAGAATTTATTGAAATTGTTTCAATGAGTTTTTCAAGCAAAAGACAGAGCTTGGCAGTTTTGAGAAAGTTGCTGGAGCTGTTTTGTTTGAAATGTATGATTGTGTAATTCTCAATTCCAATGCCTTGGATCATTTTTAATGTGATTAAAAATGTGTTACATTGATGTTGTATGCTTTCCAAAATGATTTTCTTGAAATTGGGTTTCCAAAAATTTTTGGATGTCAAATATGTCTCATTACCGTCTCGTTAGTATATTCCCTTATCTTTATTGTTTTGGCCGTCACAAATTTTGTGACTAGTGCCGAAGTAGTCTTGATAAAGTGTAGACTACCTAGAGATACTTAGGGTGATAGTTTGATATTCTCAAATTATTTGAAAATCTAAATGAATAGTAGTGTATTCATCGATTTCAAGTTTCATGTATAGTATAACTATATATGGTAAGCATGATACAATGAAAGTGTTTCATTGGTACATCATAGTAAAGGATATTACACTTGGTATTGTGAATTTAAACTACACGAATTGAGAAATTAACCGATTAGAGAGCATGCCAGTACATGTACCAGTCGATTAGCACATGTACCAATCACTAAAGACATGCACCAATGACCGGCTCCTCGCTGCGAGAATCCATAGTAGTCATTGGCACATGCACCAAATCGACTAGTTCGTCTACGATAATCCATAGTAGTCGACTAGCACATGTACCATGACCGCACATGCACCACTCGACTACAACATGCAAAGGTGGGATGATGGATGATTTTAGGTATAGATTCAATGTGATTGATGAATTGTCCTAAATCATTCCATATAGTCATGGTGACTATAATCCTATAGCTTGGAGAAGAAGAAGATGAGACCTGAAAACCCTCACACACCATATGAAAACTAACGCCTTCCATTAATATGGGGAGAACCAGAGTTCTTATAGAGTTGGGTTGTTGGGTAAACCCAAGCTCACTCTATACGGATATGTTCGAACCATGAAAATAAAATTTTCAGATTAATGGGTCGGTTTTCACTAGAAGCGTTTATTTGTTGAGTAAAATCAAGGTTGACGTGGACAGAGGCGAAATTGGGTAGTATATATCAGATGTACGCGCATCAAGAATTGATAACCCAATGTGTGTGCATACATCACGAGTTGATAGCACTAGTCGATAATTGCACCTAAGATGTAACTAGTATGACCGATACCTACCGATCGATCTAAGGTGGCTTGTTGGGTAAACCCAAGGTCATTTTAGTAATGTCGGATATCTATGATGCAATTGGTATGACTGATACCTACCGATTGACCTAAGGTGGCTTGTTCGGTAAACCCAAGGTCATTTTAGTAATGTCGGATATCGACCCACTAGGACATTTTGTCATAATGTTTCTTGGATTCGTACTGAGGGTTATGGATTCTTTGAAACTAGTGGGAGCCATATGCATGTCATGCAAGTCCTTATGATCACGCATGTAATTCTATTCTAACATTCTTTCTCTCTTTCTCTTTAGGTTGATTGAAGATGACTTCCAGTGTGAACTTGCGCTCACTTATGGACTCGAACATATTAACTGGACCCAATTTTCTCGATTGGCTGAGAAATCTGAGAATTGTTCTCAGATCTGATGAACTAGGATATGTCCTAGATGTTCCACTTCCTGATCCACCTGCTGTCGATGCTTCTGATGAGGATCAGAAAGTATATCGAAAGCATCTTAAAGACAGTGACATGGCTACCTGTATTATGCTCGCCTCGATGTCACCAGAGCTGCAGAAGCAGCATGAGTCTATGGATGCTAATACCATAGTGTTTCATCTTATGAAGCTTTTTGATGAGCAAGCTCGGTCTGAAAGGTTCGAGACCTCGAGGTTACTCTTCACTACTAAGATGACTCGGGTTCATCTGCGATGCGCATCTGCATCAAGATGAATGGGTATATTGAGAGGTTGGCCGTCTTAGGTTACAGAATGGATTATGAATTAAGTGTTGACTTAATTCTAGTTGGATTGTCTGATAGTTATTCACAGTTTGTGTTAAACTATCGGATGAACCAAATATCCACGACAATCTCTGAGTTGATCAATTTGCTCAAGACGGCAGAGCAAGCTATCAAGAAGGATAGTAAGGCGTGTTTGTGGTGGACTCTTCTTCCGGTTCCAAGAAAAGAAATTGAAGAAGAAAAGGTCTAAGAAACCAAAAGGAAGTACAACCAAAAGAAAACCAAAGAAATCGCACCAAAGGAATTTGCTTCCATCAGGCAAGACCGACCACTAAGCGGCTATCAGAAAGTCTATCTGGAAGAATTGAAGCGAAGAAGGCATCGATTCTCGACTTCTTCTGGTATGTTTGTCATTGAGATTAATCTGTTTATGACCATAACATATGGGTATTAGATACCGCCAGTGGCTCACACATATGCAATGATATCGCAGGCCTCGGGGACGATGAGCGACTCATGAAGGAGAACTAGACTGTGTGTAGGAAATGGAGCAAGAGTTCTTGCATTAGCCATAGGCACTCATTTCTTGTCACTCCCCATGGGCTTGTAATTAAATTGGATGAATGTTATTTTGTACTGTTTAACAAAGAACATATTATGCTTTCTTGTTTAAATAGAGTGGTTTCTATTTGACTTTTAGTAACAATGGTTGTTCTATTAGTTTGAATGGAATGCTTTATGGTACTGGTACATTATGCAATGGAATTTACATATTAGATATGTCACATCCAATTATGAATGTCAATGACACGAAAAGACATAAACGAGATAATTTAAAATCAACTTACTTATAGCATTGTCGCCTTGGCCATATAAATGAGAGACACATAGCTAAGCTCCATAAAAGTAGTAGTTTAGGGTCATTTGATTATGAATCATATGAAACATGTGAATCTTGTTTATTAGGCAAGATGACTAAGTTACCCTTTAAGGGAAAGGGTGAACGAGCGACTGGAGTATTAGACCTAATACATTCAGATGTATGTGGTCCGATGTCCATCCATGCTAGAAGTGGTTGTCTTTACTTCATTACCTTTATCGATGATTATTCTCGATATGGGTACCTGTATCTGATGAGATACAAATCTGAAGCATTTGAAAAGTTCAAATAATTCAGAAATGAAGTAGAAAACCAACTTGGGACAAGTATCAAGACATTACGATCCGATCGTGGTGGGGAATACTTAGACCAACAGTTTTTAGATTATCTCAGAGATAATGGGATTTTATCTCAATGGACTCTTCCGTACACACCACAGCATAATGGTGTGGCAGAAAGGAGAAATCGAACCTTGTTAGACATGGTACGATCAATGATGGGCTTTGTAAAGTTACCAAAATCATTTTGGGGGTATGCAATCGAGACAGCTGTTTACTTGCTAAACAGAGTTCCATCAAAGACAGTTGATGATACTCCATATGAGATGTGGACTAACAAAAGACCCTATCTTACTCATTTGAAAGTTTGGGGTTGTCCTGCTTATGTGAAGCGGACACAGTCAGATAAACTTGATGCAAAGTCTGACAAGTGTTTGTTCGTAGGATATCCTAAAGAAACAATGGGATATCAATTCTACCTTGCTGAGGAACAAAAGGTGTTTGTTTCAAAGCATGCTGTCTTTTTAGAGAAAGAGTTTCTTTTACAAGAAGACAGTGGGAGCAAGATAGAACTTGAAGAAGTTCAAGATGCTCGAACAGACGCAGATCAATTGCCTGAACCTGAAACTGTGACTCATACAGATGAAGTAACAGTTCAACCTTCTACAACACACGAAGTTCGTAGGTCACGTAGGATACGCTCTGTTCCCGAGAGATATGGATTTCTCGTGAGTGAACAGAATGACATATTGCTCATGGAAGATAATGAGCCTATTACCTATGAAGAGGTTCTGAAGAGTTTAGAGTCTGAGAAATGGCTTCAAGCCATGAAGGCTGAAATGGATTCCATGTATGCAAACCAAGTATGGACTTTGGTTGAGGCACCCGAAGGAATAAAACCCATAGGGTGTAAATGGGTTTTCAAAAAGAAAACCGACATGGATGGTAATGTAATTACCTATAAAGCAAGGCTTGTGGCTAAAGGTTTTCGTCAAAGACAAGGAGTTGACTACGACGAGACCTTCAGTCCAGTAGCAATGCTTAAATCCATTAGGATACTCTTAGCCATTGCCACTCATTATGATTATGAGATATGGAAAATGGATGTGAAGACAGCTTTCCTAAATGGAAATCTAACTGAGGATGTGTACATGACACAACCTGAGGGCTTCATCTCCTATGATGGCGAAAAGGTATGCAAACTTCAAAAATCCATCTATGGATTGAAGCAAGCATCCAGGAGTTGGAATATCCATTTTGATGAGGTAATCAAAGAGTTTGGTTTCTCACAAAATCTGGATGAATACTGTGTGTATAAGAAGGTTATTGGGACTGCAATCGTATTCCTTGTGCTATATGTAGATGACATATTATTACTAGGAAACGATGTCTCTATGCTACAAGCTGTCAAGATTTGGTTGTCCAAACAATTTGCCATGAAAGACCTTGCTGAAGCAACTTATATCCTTGGGATAAGGATCTATAGAGATAGATCAAAAAGGTTGCTTCGTCTTTCACAATCAACGTACATAGATAAGATGCTGAAGAGGTTTAGCATGGAGCAATCCAAGAGAGGGTACCTTCCCGTGACTCATGGGATAACACTCTCGAAATCTATGTGTCCTAAGACACAAGTTGAGAGGATGCGCATGAATATGATCTCGTATGCATCTGCGGTAGGATCTATCATGTATGCTATGCTATGTACGAGACCCAATGTATCATATGCTCTAAGTGTTACGAGCAGATACCAATCGGATCCTGGTGAGGATCACTGGGTGGCTGTCAAGAATATCCTCAAGTACTTGCGAAGGACTAAGGATGTTTTCTTGATATATGGAGATGGAGATCTCAAAGTGAGCGGGTATCTGATGCCGCTTTTCAACTCGATAAGGATGATTCTAAATCCCAATCAGTTATGTATTCACACCGAACGGCGGGCGGCCATTGGAAGAGTTCAAATAAGAGACGATCGTCGATTCAACGATCGAGGCAGAGTACATTGCCGCTTGAGCGGTTTGGATCGAAGTTCATTCTGAACTTGGTGTGGTTCCAAGCGTTGATGGGCCCATCTGATTGTATTGTGACAACAATGGGGCTATTGCGCAGGTGAAGGAACCAAGGTCTCATCAACGATCCAAACACGTACTCTGCAGATATCACCTGATCAAGGAGATCATTGGTCGAGGTGATGTGCAGATAGAGAGAATTCCCACAGAGCAGAATATTGCTGATCCGTTGACAAAGCCATTGTCACAGAAGAACTTTGATTCTCATGTACTCGCCTATGGTATTAGATATCGAGGCGATTGGCTTTAGGTCAAGTGGGAGATTTTGTTAGAGTAGTACCCTAAAGGCAATCGCCTTTAGCGCATTTTGTAAAAAGTTGTGTACATACTTTATGAATAAATAAAGAAAGGCATATTTCATTAATTTGATGTTCATTATTTATGAATGGATATTGATCTATAAGCAAATTAATGAAGTCCTTGATATATGACATAGCATGAAGGAAATTATGATGTGATCATACTACTGAGATTCCTATCATGCAATTATGTCAAGATCTAAATTATCCTAGTCATAGGATTACTAAGACCGGACATCGGAATCCGGAAAGACTAGCACATCTCAAGCTCCTTGATTTGGTCAAGCAGTGGATCTCAGAAAATGTAAATATGAGATATTTAGGGTTGAGATGTGGATGCTTACTAGAGGTAATAAGTACATTGGATGACCTGCTATGAGATCATCACATGGATGTCCTATTCTAATGTCAGTGATAATCTCATCGTAGCAATGGTGCAAGTATCCTTAGACTTGAGGTGCTCAAGGATATCTTGGATACTGATTCTGTACTTTGACTCCATTCCTTGTTGCCTTACAGAAGTCGCTCATAGGGTGATGATTGGGTACAGCTTGAGGTATTCGAAGGTAATTGAGTAGTCAATAGAGGATTCACCACTTCTGTGATAGCAGAAGATGATACCCATGGCCTCTTGTCAGGGTCATTACTTGGAAATCTCTGATCAAAGTACATATGTCATGAAGAGTGTCTTCATTGACATATTAAGTAATGAGTCCCAGGACAAGAACTGAAATCACTTGGACTAGATTTGACGTAGTCAGTCTAGTAAGAGTTGACACTTTGCTCATACTCATAACCAAGTGGGGTATAGCATGGTGAAAGGACGAATTGCACGGTAATTGTCTATGGAAAGGTTCGTGATATGGTTCATGATGAATATAGGTTCATTCGCCAAACCAATTACTTTCCGGTCAATTGGGGGTCATGATGTGTTGCTAGATACCGCTCATGACTTGCTTGGATTAAGTGTTGATCTAAGTGACCAACATAACCGGGAACCTAATGGGTCACACGCATAAGAGTGACTTGGAGAATTCGTAAAATAGTTTTGGACAGAGTTCCAATATATGGAGAGCAATCGGATTAAATGGATCCCGATAAGATCGAGATATGTCCCGATGAGATCGTGACATCGACATTGCTGAGACAGGTCTCCGGTGATTTTTTCCTACCGGAATCCGGAAGGACCGACCCCAGTGTGACTAGACCACTTCAGCATTTATATATATATATATCTTATTAATTAATTAAGTAATTAATATATATATATATATGTCATTTACGTGGAGAAGAGGAGAAGCCTCATCATTTTAACTTTATATATATATATATATAAGGCTAACGTGGATGGTCAAAAGAAGCTTCTTCTTTTGCCTTGTCATGTTTATATTAAATGACTAAAGACAAAAGAAGTGTGTGTCGTTGGTTTAAGGAAGGAAGAAAGGATTTTGAGAAAATCCTAAGCATTCTTCATCCTCTCCATCGATTTCAAGCTCATCTCTTCTCCAAGCATCTTCTTCTTCACCATCGTTTCCAAGCTCTCCAAGGACAAAGGTAAGAGCTAGCACTCTTTAATTTGTTCTAGCTATTCCCGGGTCAAAGGGTTTGTCCCGGTTAGGTTCTCCGATCTCTGCATGGATACCGTTAGAGACGGTCTCCTTTGGTCGCTTTTGGTTTGACTTTGTTATATAGTCACATGGATCCGGCTTTGGAAGGTCCCTAACAAAAATTTTGTTTTTTCAGATGTGGACATGTGATGCTCACAACGGGATTTTCTTACAATAACAACAAAATTTATAATAATAATAATAATAAATACAAATTGTATAATAATAATAATAATAAATACAAAATTAATAATAACAATAATAATAAAATTAGTTATAATAATATTGATAATAATAATAATAATAACAATAATAATAATAATAAATACAAAATTATTAATAATAATAGTAATCATAATAATAAAATTTTAGTATAATAATAATAATTAATAAAATATTAGATACTATTTAATTTGTTATTTATTTTCAATTTTTTAAAATATTAGATACTATTTAATTTGTTATTCCAACTAAATAATAATAAAGAATAATAATAAATGTTAATTTTAACAAACACGATATCAAAAATACCAAAACCATAGAGATTCCATTAACTATTTTTTTCTTTTAGTTAGAAACCATAGAGATTTTTGAATGCTATAGTAAGTCTCTATAGCATTAAAAATCTTGTTATAATATTCTTATAAATAAATCTCCTTAATCTGAATCCTAATAAGGCTCCTAGTGGTGATGGTCTTAATGCTTTATTCTTCTAAAAAACTTTGCATTTGACAAGTGATATGTTTCATCAGAGATTATGAAATTCTTTCCCAGAAAAATAAGAAGCTTAAAGAGATAAACAGAACATTCATATGTTTAGTTCTAAAAGTTTACGATGCTTCTTTGAAAAACTTTCGACAATCTCTCATTGTAACATGAATTATAAAATGATCCCTAAAGTGTTACTTCTTAAATAAAAGGGTGTCTAAAATTCCACTATTAGTCATACACAAGGATTTTTTTAAATTAAAAAAAAAGAGCATGGGTGATAATATTCTATTCACTTAAGAGATTATTAAGAATTATCATAAATCCCTAAGAAAGAAGAACTGGATTTTGAAAGTTAATTTTTAAAAGGCTTTTGATTTAGTCGACTGGGTATTTCTCATCAACTCTTTGAAAGTGTTTGGTTTCCCTTCATATTCATCAACAAGATAGTTTAATGCCTCACTACAACGTCCTCTAGCATTTTAGTGAATAGTGAACCATCTCCTTTGTTCAAGGGTACTATAGGCTTGCGTTAAGATGATCTAATATCTTTATATTTGTTTTCCTTATATATTACGGTATTAGCGAAATCAATTACCATATTTTTAGATAACAGTCGTACCTAAAAATTTCACCACAAAGATTGTCATAATCTTTTCAATCTCTCCTTTATCGAAGATTTACTTCTATTCAATAAAGCTAGTATATATTTCATCTGTTAAATGATTATTTTAGGTGTCACCAATACTCATAAAATTTGGTGAATCTTTGTAAAAGCCAAAATTTTAAAGTTTATGAAATTTGGCTGGTATACTCTTTGTTTTTCTTCTTGTTATCCTTCATTGTACCATAAACACAATTTGAAGGTTAATCAAATCTTTTCTAACTGAGCTCAATCCCGAAACGACGAACCGCAGGCGGCGGCGCAGGCAACAAATATCCCACCTGAAGACATTTCTATCGTGGAGGCTCTAAATCTCATGAAACCGACACAGTGGACTTTGCTTAATGATTCAAGTTTTGGGAGTTCAAACGTGGCCCCCACTTTCTGCCACGTAAGTATGACACATAAGCCCCACATGAAACTCTACTGAAGAAGAAGAAGAAGAAGAAGAAGAAAGCCCCCAAATCAAAGCCATTTAAGCCAACCTTTTTGTCTGTCACTGGACACGGCCTCTACGTGAGTACGAAGATTACCACAGTACATCTCTCTATTCAATGTACGTGGGTTCATTCAATATTTATACAACGTTAGACTCGTTTGGTGTTTGCCAAACGAAGTGCCTGCAGGCTAGTGTCAGTTATTAGAGAATCTTAGAGACAAAATTTTGGTACTAGAGAGAATCTCAGAGACACGGTGATGATAGAGCTGTTTCACTCTTAATGTTTTATGTGGGTGTGTGTACCTTTATCCGTGGATTTAAATTCTAACTTCATCCCTTTTCTTTCTTTGTTCTTTGAATAAGTGAATTTATTTGTTAAGATAGAACAAAATGCCTAGATCAAGGAGGTCACGGAGGACGCAAGACCAAAGAAGAAGGAACATTAAAGATGATGAAACAATATTCAATAAGATCAATGACCCGGCCAGTTCACAGTCAGATGGTGCTGTGCCTGGTGGTAGAATTGGAGCCGTGAATAAGTGAGTTTTATGATTAAAACATGTCCCTTCATCAACAGTTCGCCTTTTTGTTATTTGTTTAATTTTCTTATTCGGTTCTCTTATCAGTGTTGTTGAAGGTGCAGCAAAGTCGGTTGATCAAATGGAAATCAGTGAGGCGTTAGGGTTAGAGCGTGAAATAATCCCCCAGGTAATGTAGAAACTTTAACTAATGGAAACATCATAAAATGCTTCAAACCAATTAGAGAACAATTTTTCTGCACTAATTTTGAGAAAAAAAAAACATATTATTAATTTTTGCTCAAATTTCTGCCAAAATAATCTGAAAAACAAACAAATGAACCCTAAAAAGCAAAACCAGGTTTGCTCCCTTTGTAGAATTAAGATTAATATATAATAAATATGTTTGTGATGGCGTGATCTTTCAAAAGTGAATTATTGATCTGGTTTCAACAATTTTACTTGGAATTGCTATCTGAGGAGATCTTTAAATATCGTTCTTCCCTGTCTTTGTTCTCTATTTCATTGACAACAAAATAGAGTCTTTGATTTAAGTTGCTTAAAATAGAATACAAGCTGATTTCTTTATCCATTACAAAATGATAGAAATTCTCTAATCCTCCACATTCTTCTCAGTCTCCTCCTCATTCACATCACAGCGTTGTTGACTCAGTGTCATCCTCAAACATACCATTGGAAATTGACCGAGCAACTGACCTACTAATCGCAGTTTCAGTTGCTGCTGAGGAGCACAGGAACAAAGTCAGGGAGCTTGCTGTTTCAGCAATGAGTGAGTTTGTGAAAAAAGCACTTGCAGGAGAGCCTCTATGGCAAGTTCAAGTGGATACAGGAGTTGAAGCTCTAAATGAAGATGAATATTTACGGGAATTTCGGGCATTAGATGTGAGCTTGGAGGAAATAATGAAGATGATTATTCAGATGGATGTCCCTGATCCTTTTCCCAGAAATGTTGACGTAAACAACGAAGTCACTAGTAGATTTTATAAAGACAAGCTTCCACTACCAAGAGAAACTCATCGAGATTATCTCTCCACTGAATCTTCACGAGAAGTAGGGTTTGTTACTGTCAGTCCTACTAACCTCGTTGAGTGGTTTATGGATGTGGTGGGTTTTTTTTTATAGTTTTCTCGTTTTTATGTACAGTTATCGATCTTTACTCAATGTAGTGTTAATAACTTCTTTGTCTTCACCAAGCAGAAGCAGTGGTCATCGTTGTTCGCCAATATCGTGTCGAAAGTGACAAAACTTGGGGAACTTTCAACAGGAGTTGCTGGGACCTACGATGGCATGCTACTAGTGGTATGTTCTAGCATGAACTTTGATTGTTCTCCTCTTCTAATTTCATCTCTATGAACTGGAGCATTCAAATTGAGAATGCATGACAAAACAATTTTGAGAAAATGCTGGTTGCTTTATATCTCAAAGTTTGTCTCATTAATCATATAATGGTTTCGTTATAAGTGTAATGTTGTATTATTATATCTTTTAACGTTTTATCCCTGACAGTATAAACATGATTACACATATTTGTCGTTTATAGAATATGAATAATTATTTGAACACAAGAGTTCCAGAAGATGAACATTTAAGATGATTTTATTTTTTACTTTTATATTCATATGATCGGATGCATATTTTTATAATATATTGTCACCCTTAATTTCTCTCAATTCTAATCATGTTTCAGATGAGGGCAGAATTTCATATGCCTACTCCACTTGTACCTATCCGAGAATGTCAATTTGCAAGGTACTGTAAACAGGTTGGCTTGAAAGCATGGGGAATCGTTGACGTATCCTTGGATAACTTATTTCAGTATCCAGTGACAAGATTCCGGAGAATGCCTTCTGGTTGTTTAATCCAAGAATTGCCTAATGGACACTCTAAAGTAATCCACCCTAGATAGCACATGTGTAGATTAATATAAAACTGATTCCTCGCGAGTAATGTAGTTGAAGGCCAACTTTGTTTTGCATGATCTTTCTTTCCAGGTTACATGGGTTGAACATGCAGAGGTGGATAATTCCTTAGTCCATAGGCTTTTCCGGCCACTGGTTTGCTCTGGTTTCGCATTTAGCGCAAAGCGTTGGTTCGGGACTCTGATTCGACAATGCAAACGGATTGGAGCTTTTATTCATGGAAATGTTCACAGGGCAAATGGATGTAAAGAGATATCACTGTTTTCTAATTGGCTAGGAACTCGTCACATTCAATTGAAGAAACTTCGGTGTTATTCCGATATATGGGATAGAAATATCTTTATTGACCTCAATTATTATCTAGGAGCTCTTATAAGGACCACTAAATTCAGTTGAGGCTTTTCTTTGGTATTTGTTGCAGTCCAACTAGAACAAATTGGAAAAGAAGGATTGCTAAGGCTTGCTGAAAGAATGACAAGAAGCTTTGTTTCCAATGTTAGTGCGTCCACCGAGAATCAGTGGAAGCTGTCTGGTATTGATGGTGTTGAAGATTGCAGGCTTATGAACAAGATAGTTCCTTTGTGCCCTGGAGGTTCAATGAGCACAATAGCTTTTTCAAGTTCCCTCTGGATTTCAGTTTCACCAAAGAAGGTGTTTGATTTTGTGATTCATATGGATTGTCGAAACAAGGTATTCCTCCGTTGTCTTGAAAGAATGATTTGCTTAGTACTTTCGATAATATGGATCTCTATTGATCTTATGCTTGCATGTGATCTTTCGTAAAACCCAACTTACTGTTAATCTCGTAACATACTCTTGTATTTCAGTTTGTGTTTCGACTTGCATATTAGTGGTCTTCCTTTCTTATTTAGTACTGTTGTTCATTGCATACATATCAAGAATACCTATCAAGTTCCTCTGATCCTTCACGTAGTGGGATATTCTAAATCGAGAATATGTAACTCAAGAATACGTGCACATCATGACCGGAGACAATCCCGAACACAGGGTTTCCATCATTGGAGTAAATGTAAGTTTTGCTTAACACAAAAACTTCCTTTTCCAGACAGAATTTACATACACAACCCATAAACAAGAACCTACCTCGACATTGCAGTCTGCACAAAAAACTGAAATTATGTACTTGCAAGAGTGCTACAGCGACGAGATGGGATATTACTTCGTTTATGCTCCGATGGATCTGCCGGCTGTGAGCATTGTGGCTAGTGGTGGCAATCCAGACTCTATGAACATTTTGCCGTCAGGGTTTGTAATACACCCAGATAAGCCTCCAATGGAAGGACAGCAACCGAATGGATGTATTCTGACAATGGCATTTCACATTGCCTTGGCCAGTGATTTATGTGACGGAAAATGGCCTAAACCATCTGAAGTTTCTGAGGTCGCTTACGGGATCCTTAAACAAACTGGTTTTAGCATCACTCGAGCAGTTCTCAGTGGCGATGTTTAATACAGCTACTGGTAAGCTTACTCTCTTCTTCGCTCTCCTCTTGTGGATACCGTCACTATTCCAAGGCTTCTATAGGAAGTGTAGTTTAGTAAAAGTTAACAGAATTTAGCGACTTAAACTAAATGTAATGCAAATATTAGTGTCACAAGTGATTGACCATTATATGCTTTCAATTTTTCTGCAAAATCGGACTAACATTTCCTTTTCTTATTGCAATGCCGAAGTGGAGTGGAAAGTGAAGTACCGGAGAAGATGGTAGAAGAAATGAGGAGCCGAAGCATACATAAATAGACACATATGAGGTGCAAATTACACAACTAGAAACTAGAGATACCATAACTTTCTCTAGTCCTTGTTCCTCTTAAATGTTGAGTGTAATGTTGTGGCAAATATATTTGAGTAATCTTCTTGTTTTCCTTAACTATTTTATACAAGATGAAGAAAGCATAAATAATTGTAAGGGTGAATACTATAGGCTCTTCCCCTTACTTCTCATGCACAGTTTTCTCCGTGCCACTAAAGATAGGCGATACTGTTTTATTTTCTTAGAATTGCTTTATTTGATTAGGATTTGTGAAATTGGTAATTTCCATACAAATTACATAACAATTCCTTCCACTCAAACTGCTACTAGTTAGTTTTCAAATATTTTAAAACTTTAATCTTTCTATTTTCACATTCAATCATTTTGAAGGCAAAATATTGGATAGTTTACTATGAGAACCGGTGAAATTTTAAGTTTGTTACCATCTGGACATACGACTTGATTGTGTGACTAATGCAAAATGATAAGAACTCTTTCGATAATAAAAAATAATAGTTAAAAATCAAAGCAAGATCTAATCCCAGGCGCAGTGAAATAACAATAAATGTTTTTCGTTTTGATTTTTTGAAGTCAAGGTTACTTAAATTCTATAAAATAATTGACACATAAGTTATAATAATGAATGAATCTTAATTTGTACTTCATTTCGAAGCTTAATCATTTTCTTATCATTTCATTTGATCCATTTCTAAAATTAACTTACCTCAAATACTGTAATCGCACAAATGTCTGACCTTTAACGATATTTATAGAACATGTTGATATAATTCAACAACCATTGTAGAAAGAGTTAAGGAAGAATTGATGCTCCTTTAGATCTTAAGTCTATTTATAAGACTCGGATATTTAGTAATTTAATTGAAATTAAAATATAATTTTAATTAAACTTTATTTAGAATTACAATTAATTGTAATTAATTACTAATTGGGTCCAAATACGATCCAATATCTCATATTGATTCTTATTTACTAAATATCTCATACTTGATAATAAAGTTTCTCAAACTTTTAATCAAGTCCAACATAATTAAAATACATTTGCTCCTTTAATTTGTTCTTTATATATAATTCATTAGGTTCTCAAATATATTTGTAATAGATATAAGTTGTAACTCCATATTATACTTAGGATTAGTTCCCTAATTAAATAATTTATATGCATAGATCAATATTGATGTTTATCAACACATCATGACTACCTAAATATTTAGGAATGTCAAAGTGGTTTTGACTAACATTTATGTACATGATTTTTTGTATAATTTAATCTCTCCATCATACATTATTTCAATTATATATAGAGTATAAAATTAATATATGTTCAATTTGAGTCCAATCATGTTAGATCTCCACAATTAATAATTGATTTTTTAATAACATTTGTAAACTATTTTACAAAGTGTTGTTCCAACTTAGCCAAGGTTTTCTTAAATCAATAGTAATCTAGAATAAGGGAATGTTCTCCCTCATCACTTTAGGATGAATAATCATATATTAATCACTCAATTACCTCCACATAGTTTATGTTATATCCAACAACTACTGACTAAGCTACCATTGACTATAATAGGTCATAAATAATATCAAAATATAACAATTCCTATATGACATTTTTAGAGATCTCAAGTCAAAGAATCACTTATACAATCTTAACAATGAGAATTTCCATAGACATAAGCTAATATTCCAAGTGGATCTCTCATATGAGATTAGTTCAATAAACTTATTCTCTAACAAGCACTTACATATTTATTTAAGTATCTTTATACTTTACTCTATAAGAATGGCTACCTCTTTTATAAGGAAAAATATAATGTTTGTTAGTTTTTTATATTCTATTGATGTCTAATCTTAATAAAACAATGACTATGAATAATTTATGGATAATACATAAATGCATTATGAATCTTATAATTATGATCTCATCATAATTTCATTTATATATATAAATTTATCATATAAATCTAAACATGTATAAGACAAAAATGTCCTTAAATAATTATGTCACTAAACTATAACTAATTGATTGGTTATAGAGTATAAACTAATAGGCTTTAAAAAAAAAACCTCATCAAGTAGCTCTTTGTTGTCCAAATCATTTTATAAAAACACCACTTTAAAGTGTTCAACTAAAAGCATTATTGATACTTTTTTCTCATCTCACCAAGTTTCTTTGATGTGTATTCACAACTGTTAATACATCTAAATAATGTATATACAGCCTAGTTTTAGTTTGTTCTCTTTCATTTGAGTAATTCTTTCCTTGAATATCACCATTAATTCTGTACACTTATGGAGACTAACCCCTTTCCAAAGTCACCCTCTCAATAATCATTTGTAGTTCTATTTATAATTTTTTTGTGCTCTTATTGCCTCTATTATTTCAAATATCCTTACATTTATATGATAATAATCTTCCACCATGTAATCCTTTAGCACAACTTTCATTCCCCTTCTTCTTTCTTCGATATACTCATGTCTATGGTAATGTTTTTTATCCCTCATATGTGAGATATCTATTATTGGCCGGTTTGAGCTTCTCAAGAAGAAACATTAACAACCATTTACATATTTCTGCACTCCTAGTCAAAATTGATGATTTTTAACTAATTATAAAGGTTATGTGTATACTAAATTAAATTAAATCAAATACATTATCATATCATCTCTTCTATGTTAGTAAGGTATTTTCATAGCTCCTTTCTAGAACTCAAATTAAAGGGCACGAAGAAACTATAAAAATCTTTATTTGGGACAATCCAAAAGAGCATACTCGAGTATTTCCATTTTAACTATTACAAAATGGGAATAATATAAAGAAAAAATAAAAATACAAGAATTTATATAGTTTGACTAATCTATATGACCTACATTTATGGATATGGAAGTAGATTTCATTGTTTTAAGAAAGATATGTAAGGAGAAATATAACAATCTCCCATTTACAAAGCCTTTAAGAGGTATTTATAATCTAAGATTATAGGTAAGAAGTCTAAGTATAGGAAAACTTTATTTCTACATAACTCTAAGGATACTAAAACTTTATTTCTATGTGTCCTTGGGACATGTGCCACGAGTCCATTGCCAATCCAATTTTCACATTAGTTCAAGTTTACTTGTAGATTATTTATGCATGCATGAAAACATTGGTAAGTCTGGCGTTGATCGTAAGTATCACTCTATTGTTGATTTTCTTCTACTTCTTAAACTTACTTTTCCATTATAAGATTAATTCTAATCTTATATCTTTGTTTTATAACTATTCACCTTGACTTGAATTCTGTAATATCAAACCAAGAAATACTATGTGTCATATAAGCCCGCAAAGGTTTCAAGTTATGTGAGCATTGATCAAGTCCAATCCATGCTAGAACTTTTCTGTAAGTAAAGACTTTGTTAACATATATGATAGGTTCTTAACTGTAGTTATCTTCTATATAGATATCACTTTATTCTTAATGAAATCTCAAATAAAATTCAATCTGATATCAAAATTCTTTGATCTCTTATAATAAATAAGATTTTAGCCAAGCTTAGTGCACTTTAACTATCATAGTAAATAATAAAGTCTTGCACATCTACGCCCAAACGATTAATAAGACCATGCAACCATATACCTTCTTTAACTATACAAGGTCAAATTGTCGATGTTGCCAACTT